>VHZZ01010175.1:0-18554 GCA_009801015.1 Silene noctiflora | reverse complement strand
TAGTTGCCAATAAATTCACTGTTAGTTACTCATGTCATCATGTAGGCTACTAATTCATGCTATCATTCAAGTGTATCCATATCCCTAGACATGTCGATCATACTAAATTCATTAAATCACATAACTCTTCCATGCCAACATATCCCAGACATATTGTATGATTACTCCAATTCACATACTAACGATGTCATTAACTCATTATACAAAATACTTGAATTACTCATACATATTATCTTATTACACAACACCTCATACTTACACAAAATCACTTTCCTAACAATTTGCATTATGTTCAATAAACCAACATTATTAAATTGTTACCCATACTCATGATATTCCCATTTAACATCACGTAAGAAAACACAACACAACAGCATACATTTTCCATGGTTGAGTTTTGTAAACAAAAGTACATAACACCACTCACTTTAAATCAACGGTGCAACAATTGCGGATTTTGACACCGTCTCACATACCAATATCGAAAAGAAGTGATTTTTTTTGTAAGACTTAGCTATCATGAAACACATAAAGGCACCCATCCGCAAGTACTATAAGACATGTGACCACATCGAAAAGAAAATAGAATATGAACCACATAAAGGTTTTCAAATAAGGAACGAGGGAACAAAATACGACTAGCATAAAAAAGGGAAGAGAGAACAATACGACGACTAGAAGGGAGTATGATATATATACTGTATACATCATGCTAATTTGGTGACTCAATTTCAACTTATAAAAAAATCGAGGTTTCTTACAAAACTCTCAAAATTTGATTCGATTCGATCCAGCCTATTAATTCAAAAAGTTGAATGGTGACCTGATCGACTCGAATTTAAAATAGCTTGTTAGTTTAGGGTCAAAACTCGACCCAAACGACTTGACTAAATGGGCTAAAAATAAGTTTATGTTAAATTTGAATATAAAACATATAAATATAAAAGAAAAAATTGATGTAATATTAGTATCTATTCAACTAAATTTTATATGCTACAAATATTAGTAGAATATTAGTATTTATAAATTACATCTGAAATAAAAAAAAAAAAAATTAGCTGTAGTACTTTAAACTACTAAAAAATCTATAATATAAACCTTATGTCATTTATTAATAAAATCATAATTAAAATATAAGTAATGAAAACAATGACTATGATTAAAATATTAATATAAAATCTAATCCAATTCTCTTTAAAAAAATAATTTTAAAATTGGTAAAAAGGAGTTTTAGGGGTGTTTGATTAGAGTTATTGGGATAGATTCAATTCATTTTAGTGTATGGTTAAAAATATCAAGTATCTACATTAGGTAAGTTTTTTTAAGACTTCTAATTGACCGCTTAAATTAAGGAAATAAAAAAAATTTGACCCCACCACTACTTATACCATCACTCACATAAATTTTGATGAATTAATGCCTTACTTCACTAATTTTTAATGCATCATTTACTTTGTAAATATAATAACTAAGGAATTAACCAACATAACAAATATAGGTCTAAAAGATCTCGCAAAAAAAAAAAAAATTATTGAAATGAAAATTTTTAAAAATCGAAAAAAATACCATAATAATCATATTGATTAAATCATTATGGTGATTTTTTTAACATCGAAAAAATCAGCATAATAGTACATAACAAGTACTTATAATGATAAAAACAAAAATATTTAAAATCGAAAAAAAATCACTATAATGTTTAAAAACAACCCGTGCATTTTTATACACGGGTGTAAAACTAATGGGGTTGTAATTCTATATTTGGAGGGTAAGTATTACACTCAATTCCAATTTCTAAATACTTTGAACCAAATATCCTCTTAACTTATAAGCCGTAATCTACTAATGTCTAATCTATATACTCCGACTCCACAAATTCGGCCTAACCCGTATTCAAACCCGATCCCTTTAATCGATGGTCTCTCAACTTGATCCAAGACTTTCCCGCCTATTACTTCAACTCCCAACCACAAATATTTTGCATTTTTTCCAAATCAAAATCCTATAAATTTGTTCTCTTCTCTCAATCAAATCACCATCCACCTGTGTACTTGAAACTCACCTGATCCTTCTCCATCTTTCTAGACTCTTAAACCTTCCAAAACACACACACCATCACCTCCTTCCCTTACTTCCTATTAAAATCACTCTTTCTGTCTTACAAACAATCATCAATTACTCTTATTTCACTATTTCAATGGCTACCCTCTTCATTTCTTCACCTTCTTCTTCATGGGCTTCCTCCCAATCTCCAAAATTCCAATCTTTCCCTTCTCTACACCACCCTTTTTCCCTCTCCTTGAAACACCCAAAACAACAGCATTTCACTAAGCTCAAATTCTCCTTACAGGATGACAAAGAAAGAGACAGTAATTCTCCATCTTCATCTTCTTCTGTAGCTTTTGTTGATGAAGTGGAAGATTCTAAGAGTGATGATCAACAAACCCATGATGAAGTGGAAGATTCTAAGAGTGATGATGTAGAGATATTGGATTGGAAAAACGATGAGGATTTTAAAAAATTCATGGGAAATCCGTCAATCGAGGCGGCGATAAAGCTAGAGAAGAAGAGAGCTGATAGAAAGCTGAAAGAGCTTGATGCTGAGAGTAATAGTGATAATCCTGTTGTCGGGTTTTTCATTAGAGTTGCTAGAGATAATTTGATTAGAGAGAAAGAGAGGTTGGAGAAAGTTGAGCAAGCTTTCAAGGCCCTTGATCTTAACAAGGTACTCCCTCCGTTCCAATCATTTGTTTATCTTTGATTAAAGCGATCTTTTATGACAAATAGTGAATCTTGTGACTGTACAGTTAAGGAACTGCTTTGGGTTTGATACATTTTTCGCAACTGATGTGCGGAGATTTGGCGATGGGGGTATATTTATTGGGAATTTGAGGAGGCCTATTGAAGAAGTCATGCCCAAATTACAGAAGAAACTATCTGAGGCTGCAGGGACTGAGGTTCTGTTATGGTTTATGGAAGAGAAGAAGGATGACATTACGAAACAGGTACGCATTTTACACTGCTTTCTCATCATTTTTCACCCTGTTTAATTCTTGAATGCTGGAAATTAATTTGAATATTGATGTGTATGAGCTGTGTTATGTGAACCCAATTGGTTTTAGGATGGAACCTCACTTGCTAATTCTATAAGTGTGCTGCGGAGGACTCGATACAATTGCATTTTAATTTGACTAATAGTGGAAAAACCTTTTGTGAACTAATTTCCGGATGTTTTTGTTCCATACTGCAAGTCTGTACTCAGTAATTATATGCAATCTGTAAATGGGTACAGAAAATATGATTCCTTATTGTGATGTTGTGGACGCATTTTGGATTGTTGTACATCAGTAGTTCAATGGTATGAATGAATGTGCAATATGCTTGAAGCATAAATCGGCATAGTTATAGAGCATAGTCGAAAAGATTAGTCTTTATCAGCTGCATTACCACATTTCTAGGTCGTTTTGAACTTCTTTATTTGCTTCATATACCAAATTGGTTCTGTTCAGGTATGTTTGGTGCAACCAAAGTCCGAGATTGATCTCCAGTTTGAATCAACTAGGTTGAGCACTCCATGGGGATTTGTGAGCGCCATACTCCTGGGTGTCACTACTTTTGGAACAATAGCTATAACAAGTGGCTTCTTTGTGAAGCCTGGTGCAACATTTGATGACTACCTGGCTGATGTTATACCCCTTTTTGGCGGTTTCCTGACCATTTTGGGCGTCTCCGAGGTAACATTCATATATTTTATTGTATATATTGATTTTGTCAAATTAGAGGAACTTATCATTGATCAGTGCCCGTCAGTGGAGAATGGAGATGGTTCATGTTTGTTGTGTGCATGGGTGCTATGAACACTGCATTTGAATTTTGACCATGTATTTTGCCTTGGATCTCACTGTATTTACAAATGCAGATTGCAACAAGGGTGACTGCAAATTGGTATGGGGTTAAGCTCAGCCCATCGTTCCTTGTTCCATCAAACTGGACGGGGTGCTTGGGAGTGATGAATAACTATGAGTCTCTTCTCCCGAATAAGAAGGCTCTTTTCGATATCCCTGTGGCTCGTACAGCCAGCGCGTACTTGACTTCCCTGGCTCTTGCAGTTGCTGCCTTTATATCAGATGGCAGTTTCAATGGAGGAGACAATGCCTTGTAAGGTTCCCTCACCTTTCATACGAGTAGTTTTTTTCCCCTTGTATTTTCTCCTCGTCATAATTTACATTAGTTTTGATTTTCTATGGAGTCTGAGACCCACTATTTTTTGGTTCTTGATTAAATGGAATAACTCCAATTGATCTCTAACCTGGTTGCGAGTCACATTCGTTCATTGCATTTAGTATCGCAATTTTCACTATGAGTCATTGGGAAGCATTCATTCTGTGGCCTTCACACGTGGGTAAGACAGTAAACAACCGTCCCTCTTACAATTTTACACTGCATTTGGAGAGCCCTTGAGGCACTTATGTGAGATGCCTGAATTATCTATCAAGCAATTCTAAAGCTGAATTAAACTTTCAGTTCTTAAAATATGTGCTTACAACGGAATTGTGATCGTTATAATGTATTTGGTATCTGCAGGTTTGTGAGGCCTCAGTTTTTTGAGAACAATCCCTTATTTTCCTTTATACAGTATGTGATTGGACCTTATGCTGATGATCTCGGAAATGTATTGCCTAATGCCGTGGAAGGACTAGGAGTACCTGTGGATCCTCTGGCCTTTGCTGGGCTTTTAGGTTAGTAATGATACCCTCTCATTTATCTATAATACTTTAGTACCTTAAAAGGAGTAAATCATGACTATTCAAGCGTGCTCATATTAAGTAGGCACTTTCTCGAATCTTTGCTAAGGCTTTGTAGTTACTCGTGGCCCGAATGTAGAAACATTTCTACTCAGATCTCTAGTTTTCCCCCATGTTGAGTGAACTGGGGCCACTACAGAAGATATTATTAGGATATTAGGCCCATTAGGGTTTAGCTACGCTACGACGGCTATCGTCTAGGGTTTAGTCAATTAGTCTTTATTATATAAAGACATGTATTGAATCGGAAATCACATCAATAATACGAATTCCCTTATGCAATCCTCCCCCTCTCATAATCTTATCATGGTATCAGAGCCTCACGCTCTTGAGGCCTAAATACACAAAATTCCGCTACCCTGCGGGTGGGTGTTTAACCTAGCTTGCTACCATGCCCACCGGCGGGATCTTTGAGAAATAAACACATATTATTTTAGCTAAAGCTTTCCCTTTACCATTTCAGCAAATTTAAAAAAAAAAAAAAAAAGAATAAATTCAAATCGATTCGTATGATACGATCGATTTTGGTTATTGGGTGAGTACATCAGTACGTCCAACATAGGCAATTTTTTGGATGATTAGTCTTGTTTTATCAGCCAATACCCTCTCTTTGAATTTTGATTAAAATAATTCAACGTCTTTTAAGGTGGTGCTTAATTTATTTGGAGTCCGAAAAGATTAACGTTCTCCAGATCTTAAAATTGACGGATAATTTTTCCGTTTTATTGATATTTGTTAGGTTCGATTAGTGTTCCTACAAATTAACTCATATTAGACAAGTCCGAAAAACTTAACGTTCTTGTTCGAAAAAATTTATAACGAGTCTTATACTCGTTTCTTACCACCTTTGAAGACGAAGAAGATTAATGAAGATTGAGGAAGATGAAGATTCAAGATTTCATTTTTTATTGATTATGATTTTCTGTTTTTTTTTTTTTTTCAATCGTAAAGTTCGTACTACGTACTGCCTTTACGATTGCGGGAGGGTATTAGGATATTAGGCCCATTAGGGTTTAGCTACGCTACGACGGCTATCGTCTAGGGTTTAGTCAATTAGTCTTTATTATATAAAGACATGTATTGAATCGGAAATCACATCAATAATACGAATTCCCTTATGCAATCCCCCCCTCTCATAATCTTATCAGATATTGATATTGATATTGATATTGACAGATTTTGAGCCTACTCATGTTTTGTGACTTGTACCCTTCTTATTAACTCGCGTACTCAAGTTTAACACTCAGTACTCGACACTTTTGCATATAATTTATAAGTGAGTCCAAGTAAAATAGCATGGGTAAACCCTAAACGATAGTACTTAACTTTAAATTATACTTGGTAAGATGGATAGCATACTGCCATAATCTGTTATGTTGATTTTAGGAATGGTGGTGACTTCATTGAATTTATTGCCATGTGGGAGACTTGAAGGGGGGCGAATAGCACAAGCAATGTTCGGGAGGAGCATGGCAACATTGCTTTCATTCGCCACATCTTTATTACTCGGCATTGGAGGTCTTAGTGGTAGTGTCCTCTGTCTTGCATGGGGATTATTTGCG
Organism: Silene noctiflora; assembly: GCA_009801015.1. NCBI lineage: Eukaryota > Viridiplantae > Streptophyta > Magnoliopsida > Caryophyllales > Caryophyllaceae > Silene > Silene noctiflora. Next base: position 12,187 of record VHZZ01010175.1, on the reverse strand, counting down.
ACCTTCTTTCGAGGGGGTGAAGAGATACCGGCTAAGGATGAGATAACCCCATTAGGTGATGATAGGTATGCTTGGGGGGTTGTCCTCTTCCTTGTATGTTTCCTCACCCTCTTTCCTAATGGTGGTGGAACTTATTCAAGCTCCTTCTTTGGTGCCCCATTTTTCAGAGGCGATTTCTAATTACAGTTGTATATTTCTTAGGCTGAGTGATTATGTAATGTATGTAAATTAATGTAATAGTACGATAGTATCAATTTCTGTAAATGATTGCAGTTTTGCTTCTTCCATCCAATGAAAAAGCGTGGATTATGAAAGTTGCTTACCGAATGACTTCAGTAGTTCTTTTGGAGAACAAATGGTTTAGCATTACCATTATCCTTCAGTTTTTACTTGGTTTCTTTTTTACACTGGTGCATGCGGATATAATATGTTCACGAGACGTACTTCTTGGACCTCATCGTCTCTTTGTCTCTCTACTTGCCTCGTGATTTTGAAAAACATCTTTGTTTGTGGGGTACTTGATGAGCCTGGATAACACAGCTGCACAGGCAATATTTAAGGCATTCTGGAGGCCTTGAGTATGCGATTTTAGAGGTGATATGTGTAGAACTTCTGTTGGAGACTTGGCACTACCATTTCTTTATGTGAAGCTGCCTATCATAAACCGGAGCCGACAAAGCTACAACTGCCAGTCAAGAAGAGAAGGAAATAGTTAACTACAATCAAGGAAACGGAGGTTGTGTAAACAAGTGGAGGGAGAAGCGTGTTAATTGGAGGTGGGAGTTGTAATGGTGATGATGGTAAAAATGAGGATAGAATTAGTCAACCTTCACTTAGTTTAGGTTCCTTGTTTTGTCCTTATAAGGACCAATCTATCCCTATAGGGCCGGAGGGTAGTCCCGTTTATAAGGATGAAACTGTCTATATAGGGATTATTACTTGAACTCTTCATATTGCCTTTAAACTCCTCTTGTTTTGACTTTTCTCTTCTCCCTTGACTTTGTTTTCCTACAAAATTACACGTAATAAACTCCCTCCACACACTCATTTTCACCCAATTTCTCTAATATATGAGTGAAGTATTTTAATGAAATAGTGTGAAAATGAGTGTGTAGAGGGATTAACAAGTTAGGCCGTATCTTATGCACAAAATTAACATAATAGACTCAATTATTATAATATTATTATATATTATAATTACTAATTTTTAATAAGGGTATAATACAACTATAAGAGCTATTTTCCACTTAAAGTTCACGGAATCAGGTGGGACACGAGATAGATCCATGACTAAAACACTATTAAAATTATACTTTTAAAAGAGAATCAATCTAGAGTTTTTGGTGTTGTTGCTTGCTTTGTTTCCCAAATTCTGATTTCTCTTGATTGTAATTCTTAATCAAAATAATGTCCTATATTAACCACAACAAGTGACATCATAAAGTTAAAGGTGATAACGATAAGAAGTAATAAAATAATCACCAAAAATGACATAAAAAACGTTATTTAGAAAATGTTGTCCATCATGAGCTTACACTCAAAATTCTATCACAAGTGAGTATCGGCTCATTTGCGTCGGAATTGCTCAACACTTATGTAAAGAATTAATCTTTATCCATTACAATCACAGACCAGTAAATACGAGCAATTCGTCTTGCTTGACAAGCTTGTGACGGGTCGCGGATTGTACCATTTAAATAGAAAATGGTAGAAAATTGAACCGGATGAGAAAATTGTGGAGTTGACGGTAGTTTTAATAAAAAAGTACTGAGTTGACATTTTGTTAATTAAAACAAAAAATTACATTCCCAAGGCATTTTTTTTACCCCACAACTCAAAAATCAAAATTTAACCTAATCATCTACCCCTATTTCACCTTATCATCTATCCAATTCTCATTTTATTTCTTTTTAAATTATCCTTCTCTCTCTTATTTCAAATATTAATATTCCAAAATCATTATAATATTTCTTCTACTGTATACAAATCAACCACAAACCCATACATTAACAAAAAAATCGGTAACATGTCAAAGAAAACATTAACAAAAAGGGGCAAACTAGGATGAATACTAGGCGGACAAATGCAAGCGACGGTGTCGAGACAAGTATTATCATTTCCAGATATTTGTAATTTTTTTCAGTTTGTGTTTGTGGGTTTTGGTTGAAGGTTTAATAGAGGGACACTTTTCATCTCTCCTCAATTCAAAAACACCACCTCTCTTTAAAACCACATAAGATACAATTGTCATCACCTACCGACCATCTTCATCTCCTACAATCCATCTCCAACTCTCTTAAAATGGTGACAAAAAAATCGATGGCTAAAAAGACACCACCAAAGAGGTCTACAAAAAAAAACGTTACCAACTTAGTCAGTAATGTGACCACTCTATAATATATCTTGTAGGTGTTGGACACAATCTTATAATGGTCACATTTAAGACACATGCAAGTGAAGATCTCGAAGAAGATATTACCATTTTATAAAATGGTTACAAATTCTAAAAATAATTCCAAACATGGTAAAGAAAACCATCTTCCATCTTCATCTTTATGTCGGAGAAGATATTATCATTTTATTATTTTATTATTTTTTTGGTCGGTCTATGTGTTTGTTTTGAGGCCATTTTTGGGTTTGTTGTTGTTTGTTTTATTTTGTTTATTGTTTGTTTTTTCAGTACATTCATTTTTTTTACACTTTTATTTTGTTAGTAAATGCATTTTAGGTTACCCTAGTTATTCTCATTATTTGATATTATTTTAAATAATGTTATATTTTCTTTTTATTTTTGAATAAAAATTTAAACAATGTCTGCTTGATACTTTAGTTTGATTGAATGTTTACTTGATATGTTACCACTTTTGTTGAGTATGTTATCATTTAGTGATCCCACTTAGTGATATATATTGATATGCTACAATTTTATTAGTTATGTTACAATTTTTAGGTATTAAATCGGAACATTGTAATAATATGTTGCCATTTTTTGTTGGATATGTTATCATTTAATGATATTAGTTATTGGTATATATTGAAATGTTTTCATTTTGTTTGTTATGTTACTAATTTTGTTGGATATTAAATCTATTTCTATGTCTGAAATTGTTGTTGATTTATGTTGGTTATATGTTATCAGTTTTGTTTGACATGTTATCAGTTTTCTCTGAAGTTTAGTAAGAGGTCCAAACGAGCAGTAGTAAAGAAAAGTGCAGCAAGTAAAAGATGATTGCGACAAGGGCACTAGCGAAGGAAAGGTGGGATAGGATTGGGTGATAGTGCGTGGAAATGTTCATTGATAGGTCGTCGTTAACCTATGCAAAAATAAATACCCTAAGTGCAATAAAAGTAATGTAGTATATAGGGGTCGAATCCACAGAGACGCTACGTAATTCTTAATGTCGATGTTTGGTAGTCTATCTATCTAATGGTCACGAGAGGTATATTTGATTGGAGGATTGATTATAAAAACTATAAATAAATGAAATGCAAATAAAGATGTAAACAATAATATTAAGAACATATAGGGAAGTCGGTTCATCATACAAATTAACATATGAATTAGTTATCGAATTAATCATCGCAAATTATCATCTAAGCCAATAGATGCCCGACTTTCACTTTTAGCATCGGCCTTAAATCGGGTCCTAACAAGCTTTCACTATGAGCTAGGTCGATCTACTACACATGTTAGTTCTAATACACTACCGTGCCTCTCAACTTTTAGCAATGTATAACAAATTTAGTCAAAGTTTGTGGCCTTTAAACAAAGACTAATCGAGACATAACAAATATGTAATAGAAATGATAAAGTGGATAATTAATATATAACATGATCATAATATTAATTTGACATGACTCCCCTAATCCCTAGACTAAGGAGATTAGCTACTCATATTAATATGTGAAATGCAAATGTTATATGAAATGCTAGACATAATGTATGATGATGAATATAAACTAATATTGAATATGAAATTAATGAAATATAAATAACTAAATGTTAAACTATAGAATTATGAATTATAAACTATGAAACTATAAGATAGAAATGCAATAATAAGAATAGAAATACCTTAAACTTAGAATACCAAATGTAGAATAACAAAAGAACTTGGAATAAGAACTTGATATTATAACCAAATGTTGAATGTTTAACATAAACTAAAATGTAATGAAATGTAAACTAAAGATTACAAGGAGAACGAAAGAGAGAATTTGAGAGAGTAAGAAAATATGTGAAGTGAGTGGAATGGTATGAAATTGTATATTATTGAGTGTGCTGTGAAGCCGGGGGTGACCCTCCTTATATAGTAGTTGAAGCTTGAAACGTAAACAACCCACGAAGAATCCAATGGACTTAAATACTAACAACCCCGATCGGGGACGCAAGGATCCGGGTTAAATGCCTTAAATGGCCATAGTTAATGCCCGGGTATCCAATGTTTTATGTTAATTGCGTCCTTAATCGTCCGAAAATGCCTTGTGAATGTGGAATTTATTTGGAATCCTATGCTTGATATTTTCCACACTTCATTTGGATTTCTTTGGACTTCATTTATTCAATTGTTTACATTTGGCTTGATTTATTATCTTGGGCCATTACTTCACATTTTGATCATCTCTTTGAGCTTTTGCACTTGCATGGCCATGCATGGCCCAATCCTTACTCAACTTAGCTTGTGTTCTCGATAATTGCTCGTATTCGTCGGGAATTAGCTACTAAAAGCTCGATTTCCTACAAAACACGTTAAAAGCAAGACAATGCAACTAGAACACGATATTGGCTTAAAATACTAAACAAAGTGTTAAAATGAATTAGTATAATATAACTAAATTAGGGGATAAAAATGCACATAAAAAGTACTTATCATTCATATTACGTAGTTTGGTTTTGTGGTTTGATAAATAATGTTTTTCTGCATGTTCTTGGTAGTATTGACATGATTAGTCACCATTTTGTGTTCATGTCGTTGAACACTAACTTTGGCAAGTTATTGACTTAACATGGATATGATCTAATTTACCCATATGTTTGTGTATATGTATTAAGCTATGTAAGCATATTAGTCAGAATGTAACCATATTAGTCAGAGTATGCAATCATTTGATATATGTTTTAATTTGATTTGATTAAATGGTAACATGTAAGAATACAAATGGTAACATGAGAGTATGTATATAAATTATTACTAACTTAGTCAGGATATGTAACTATTTTACAATATGTTTGATTTGATTGAAAAGATTCTTAAAATAATGATATATATGAATACAAATGGTGACATTAGAGTATTTGTTTAAAATGTTACCATATTAGTCAGAAGATGTAACCAATTTACAAATGTAACATATTCGCACAAAATATGTTCGCACAAATTGCTAATGTGTTACCTATTTCAAAATGGTAACATATTCGATAAGGATGCGAAAATTATAGGCATATACATTGACATTTGTTACCAGCTTCAAAATGATAACATACTGTACAATTTAGAACATTACTTAACATATACAATGTCAGAGGTAATTCAATTTTTTAATGGTAACATATTAAAAAAAGATATGAACATAATTTGTAAAATACATTGTCATAAGTAATACACAAAGAATAACAACTTGTTTACATATTCATCCATTATGTTACAAGTTTCAATATGGTAGCAGTTTATGCAAAAATGATAACATTACTTAACAAATACATTGCTAAAGGTAATATACTGACTTAAATGATAACATATTAAAAATAAGTGCCCCAAAACATGAAACACAAGTCACAGTTTTACATACAACTTAATTAACAACTGTTTTAACACTACCATAAAGCATATCTAAAATAAGTGTCTCAAAACATCAAACTACGTTTTCTTGGCACAACCTCCACCATTTGCACACTCAGAGTCTTTTGACTTCTTTTTATTTCATATATGTATAGCGTTGGCTGTACTTGGGATCCTCAGTGACAAGTTCAGATTCAGTTGTGGACTCATTTGAACATGAAATATCGAAATATACATTCTGTCACCACATCAAGAGAACAATGTTACCATAATACAACTGAAAGAAATGGTCAGAAATAGTTGAAAATTAGTTACATTTTGTAGTACTTCACAACTTTACTAAACAATTCACCACGTTGACAGTTTAACTTTATATGTTACCATCGTCAGTAATATGTTCATTAATAATAATTAATAAAATTAAGTTATATCCACAAGTAGTAACAAATGTACCCTTTGTAACGAAATATGGAACCATCTCAGTTTAGCAACATTTTCAAAGGAATTGGTCACAAAATATACTTCACAAATACACTTGACAAGTGTAAATTGTCACAACATCGATATATTATGTTACCATATATGCATAAGTAAAAAAAAAAAAACGATCACAAACAGTTGATAATTGGTTACATTTTAAGATTATTTAATGGAAATACTCAGAACTCTTAGAGTTGTTCTCAAGATACTCCAACCTTTCATTTAACTATCAATACTACCAACTAATGAACTCCCTCCCATGTAACAGAATTGCCCTATTTTTAACCTGATGTAGCAGGTAAACTGTGAGGCGGGGCCCACTTTTTTTTTTTTTTTTTTTTTTTTTTTTGGAATTTTTTTTTTTTCCCTATATAAATTCTTGATCTCTCCTTTCTCTTGTTTTTTTTATCCTACTAAACCGTCTCTCTCTCCTTCAAATTTTCTCAATAAATGGCGATGCAAGTGAATGACGATGAAGGACCGAGTAATTTAACTTATAAGTTTATACATGCTGCAAAAGCAAGTAAAATGTCACTATATACTTTATCACAGATGTGTGTACATGTGAAGAACTTAGAATCTCCATAAATGATGTTTAGTATAAGCTTGAGTTAGTTATATAGATAGAATAGAAAATATTAGAGAGAGAAATCGAATGTATAAGAGTAAGTAATCTGTTACAAGACGTTAGCTTATATAACCAACAACTCTAACTACTTTCTTAACTAAGTCAACGGTGAATAAGCTAATCTATACAACATTGTTCACATCCCCTCCCGAAGCTTGGCTCATCTTTTTGCTTCTTAATCCAAGCTTGCTTGTGAGAAAGTTATGTTGTTGAGCACCCAAGACTTTTGTCATAATGTCAGCTAACTGTAATGCCGATCTAACATGTTGTGTAGATAAGAACCCCTCTTGCAATTTGTCTCTAACATAGTGACAATCAATTTCCAGATGCTTTGTTCGCTCATGGAATACTGGATTATGAGTTATATGTTGTGCTGCCTTGTTGTCACAGAAGAGAGATATTGGTTTAGAAACATGTACTTGCAAATCTGCTAATAGATTGTCAATCCAAACCATTTCATATGTGGTGAAAGACATACTATGATATTCTACCTCAGTAGAGCTTTTGCTCATAGTTTTTTGTTTCTTGGTATTCCATAAGACCAAGGCATCTCCTATGAATATGCAATGCCCACATAAAGATTTACCAGAAAAGGCACACTAAGCTCAATCTGAGTCACTGAATGCACTGACAGTTAAATCAGTATTAGTAGGATAAAAAAGTCCTGTATTGACTGTATTCTTTAAGTATCTTACAACATGTACTGCTGCCTGCATATGTGGGACTCTAGGTTGCTACAAGAACTGACTAAGGTGTTGAGTTGAGTAAGATATATCTGGTCTTGTCATGTTCAAGTATAATAACTTGCCCACCAATCTCCTATACTGTTCAGGATTCTATATCAAGTCTCTTGCATCAGTAGACAGTTTCAGGCCTCTGGGCATTGGGAACTTTATCGGCACACAGTCCTCCATATGCATATCCTTCAAGATATCTCAGACAAACTTTCTTTGATTAATCAGAAGCCCCGTATCATTCCTGGAAATCTCCAGAACCAAAAAGTATCTCATGTGGCCTAGATCTTTAATAAAGGCTTGATGCAAAGCACTCTTTAATTGTTCTATTTATGTTGTAGACTCTCCAGTGAGCAAGACATCATCAACATAGACCAAAGCCACTATAAATTTTTTTGTAATGGGGTTGAGTCTTGTAAAAAGAGAATAATCTTGCTTAGATTGTATAAATTGGTGTTTTTGCAAAAAAAATTGTCAACTCTATGTTCCATTGTCGAGATGCTTGTTTTAATTTATATAATGACCTCTTTAATTTGCACACCTTGCCTAATTCAGCTTTACTATAACCTTATGGGGGCACCAAATACACCTCTTCTTCAATAAAGCCATGTAGAAAAGCATTATTTATGTCTAATTGAAACAAAGGCCACCCTTTTGCGTATGCCAAAACAAGTAAGACCCTGATAGTAGCAAACTTTGCTACTGGGGGAAAAGTGTGAGTATAGTCCTTGTACTTAACTTGGTTGTATCCTTTAGCTACTAACCTAGCCTTAAACCTCTCTATTGTGTCATCAGCTTTGTGTTTAATCTTGTAGACCCATCTTGAGCCAATTGGTTTATGCCCTTTGGGTAGATCAGTTAGCTCCCATGTGTTATTGTCTTCCAGTGCTTGAAGTTCTTTATCCATAGCCTCCACCCATCTATTGTCTTGTTGTGCTTGAGAAAAAGTAGCAGGCTCGGTTTCACTAAGCACATTTACTACGGAAGCAATATAATCTTCAGAAAAATCTATCATACCAGCAAATAATGCTGAACACACTGCATTAGACCCGTGTATGATTTTCTCAGGATGACCTGGTTTTACAGGTAAAAGAAAACCCTGCAACCTGGAAGATAATTGTGTGGGTCTTGTAGACTGTCTAAGAACAGCTGGCTGCTCATTGTGCTGAGACCTAGCAGTTCTTCTAGCAATTGTGACAGGAACATCAGAAGCTGCTACAACAGGATCCTCTAAATTCATAGGATCTTCTGAAGACACATCTGCTGTTGTAGAAATAACAGAATATGTGATAATATCAGTAGTAACCACTGTATTTGGAGTCACTGGAATATCAGTGACAACTGCAGTTAATCTGACAGTTGTAGTTGAGCTAGTTTTAATAGAAGTGTCATTAGCAGTATGAAATATATCAACTAAAGAGTCATATGTAGTACAATGGTCCTCATTCTGCAACTGAAAAAGGAAAAATATTTTCCTGAAATAGATCATCCCTGGCAACAAAAGTGATATGCTTATTAAGATCATATAAATTGTAACCCTTTTGACCATATGGATACCCAATAAAAAAAGACCTTCTACCTTTAGCTGCAAATTTATCTTTCCCTGTATTGGATTTGGGAATAGGGGCATAACAAAGACACCCAAATACCCTAAGCTCATTATAGGTAGGCTGTTTTCCAAATAAAATTTCAAAAGGAGTCTTCCAATGTAGCACTGATGTGGGCATTTATTTGATAAGATAAGTAGCTATAAGTATAGCATCATCCCAAAATTTAATAGGCTGTAACACCCCCAGAGGCAAAGAGCCTTCCTCTAGGCTATCCCGACTCATGGAGGGGTTACAAGGCTTGGTTTCCCAAGCTTTGTAGTGCGAGTTTCGACATTGAGTGGTTTATAACAAGTTATTAAGATAAACAAACGAGAATTAGATAAGTTTAGTTAAGATATTTAATACAAGTCTTGGGATTCAACACGAATCCCTCAAATTTATACAACCATATTGAAAGTAGAGTGGAGTCTAATGTTTAGTAAAAAATCTAATAACGAAAGTGAAGACATAATGGCGAGACCGCTCCAAGCCCCAAGGAAATGCAAATGCAACCTGTCAATCCACTGCTCCCCATATGGGCGAAAATCACTATATGGATCGACACAGATATTTGAAAGCCCTTTAGTTACTCACGACAATATAAATGTCCAACAAGATATATGAATGCAAGAAGACTACCCAAATGTATGATGTGATGATTAATGCAACACAATAAATATATGAATGGAACACCGCACTACTACACTGGTACCGGGACACACCCCGACATACCCACAACCCGATGATGGCACCGCAGCACTGTCACCAATCAACCCGGACCGCAGCCCGTATGAAGGTACTCTGGACACACCAGTGGTACCGGGCCCAAGAGCGACTCAGATCCCCTTCCAGGCGACATGTCTCAACCACATGTGCCCCTCTATAGTCAAGCCCTAAATATGCACATCCCCCTTGGAGTGGGAAGCTCTAAGGGGCGACTCAAGCGCAAGATGGTCTCCCAACTGTCTTATGTCTCCAAAGTAATCATCCACCTCCACCAATCATCACCATCCAACACCTCCTCATCACACAAGTATCCAACCATGCATATAAGGCAATTATAATTCACATGCATCCATCTAATTCAATTGAAAAAAGGATTAATCATGAATTCACCCAACCCTTCCTTATGCTCATGTTATAATGCACTCATAATGGAATATTCCAACCCAACTACACAAATACTACCATAACCATGCAATTTCATCATCATTTCATGTAACCCTAATTACTAACATGACTGTACTTGTGTCATTAACATGGAAACTATGAAACACATGAATTAAATGCATTGTAAGAAAACCATACTACCAATACTAAGTAGGGAGAACCCTACCTTTGGCTATTCTTCAACACAAGCACTCAAAGCTAGAAATGCTCTTCTATGAAGTCTCCTCCTACAGAATATAGAACTATCCATCACAATACAATACTAATACAACAATAATACTAATTAGTCCCTTAATTAATCCCTTATTAATTAGATTAAGCCCTAATTAAATCCATAACATAAACCTCCAAACAATATGACTTACTACACTAATTCAAAGAGGAAAAATGAAAAGAAAGGAGCAACTTACAAATCAAAAGATGAATAAAGGAGAATTTGGTAGATGTTCTTCATCACAAATGCCAAAGAGAGGATAAGGTTTTTAGGGAGATATTTGGGGATTTTGAAATGAAAGGATAAGGGTAGGTGAGTGGTAGTGAGGTGATAAGGAGAGGAGGAAGAAACAAAAGGAGTTGGTCCACAAGGCTCAATAGTGTGGATACGAGTGATAGTGACAGCACTCGACCGAGTGCTCGGTCGCACTCGGTCAAGTGAAGACCACTCGATCGAGTAGCTCAGCTACTCGGTCGAGTAGAACCTCATACTCGATCGAGTGCACAAGGCAGCAACCAAAATCGTAACATCAGCTCTACTCGGTCGAGTAGAGTCAACTGAGTGGCTTCCACTCGGTCGAGTGGATGAACAACTCGACCGAGTAGGACCTCACAAAATCCTGAGTATTACAATCTTCCCCCCTTAAGATGAACTTCATCCTCGAAGTTCGGTCTGACTCACCAAGACTCGAACGGGGTGTTCCAAAATCCCGACTCCTAACTCAAGAATCTAGGACACTTTGAGAATTAAGGTAGCACAACTTACATATGGGGAAATGACACAACTTAATGTGCGAAAATGACTAAACACTTCGCGTGACGACGAGGCCTAACCCTTTAGAAATAAAGTTACGACCTCGTATCCGGCTCAATACCTGCTCGAAAAGGTGAGGGTAACGTTCCTTCATAGCTTCCTCGGCCTCCAGGTGGATTCCTCGACTAGGTGATTGGACCACAAGACCTTTACGAATACCGTTTCCCCATACCTCGTTTTTCTCACCTTCCGATCCAATATCTCTTTAGGGGTCTCTACATATGTCAAAGCATCGTCCAAGTCGATTCTCTCCACATCTAACACATGGGAGGGGTCACTAACATACTTCCGTAATTGAGACACGTGGAAGACGTTATGAACGCGATTAAGTGCCGAGGGTAGAGCTAAACGATATGCTACCTCCTCGACTCTATCCAATATTTCATATGGCCCTATGAACTTTTGGCTCATTTTCCCTCTTTTGCCAAACCTCATTACTCTTCTCATTGGGGACATCTTGAGTAAAACCTTGTCACCAACTTCAAACTCAATGTCACTCCTCCTCAAGTCGGCATAGCTCTTTTGCCTATCTTGTGATGCCCTCATCTTTTCCCGGATCACATGTACTTGATCAATCATGTTTTGGATCATTTGGGGTCCCAACAACACGGCTTCAGTACTATCATCCCAACATATTGGGCTCCGACATTTCCTCTCATACAAGGCCTCAAAAGGAGCCATGCCTGATAGCTAGGGATTTGTCGTCAATTCCCGATCAAAAACAATTTATAAAAACCCAAATTAAGTAGTATAATAAGGGTGTCGATCACAAAGATGGC
>VHZZ01010173.1:39586-58488 GCA_009801015.1 Silene noctiflora | reverse complement strand
TAGTATTCACAGAACACACAAATCTTATTCGGGGTAAAACTATTGAACCTTTTATTTTACCACTTATCATATGAGATACAACGATAGTATAATTTCTCATTAAATTTCAAAAGGAGTTAAATTACTGTTAATTAATTGTTATAAACTTTAATATCCTCCACTAAAAAAGTCGCGCATTTGCACGTAAACTATTGCACGGGAACTATTATAGTAAAACAGCACAAGATTTACATATCAAAAGATTCTAAGAATCAATTCATTCAAAAAAAATAAAAAATTAGAAGAATCTTCTTTTCGACATTGAAATAGGGTTTAACCCGGACACTCACTAGTTCGCGTATCTTTCTTGTTCCTCCCAGAAAAATGCCGACGAAATCATCAGATAACGCAGCTGAATTGTTTGTCAAGATTGGATTGGACGAACGTACTGCTCGCAATACTATTGCTAACTCCAAGGTTACCAATAATCTACTCGCTGTTATTCATGAGGTACAATCTCTATTTAACGTCTATCCTCCTTTTTCAATCAAATTGCTCTGATATTCTTCTCTGATTCCCGTCTTTGTTTCTCATTCAATTCTTAGGCTGGTGTTGCTGATGGCTGCAATCGCACTACTGGAAATCTTTTGTATACGGTGATTTTTTTTAAATTTTTAAATTTTTGATGCAAGTTCAATTCAAATTTGATTGCATGCGTGTCTTCGAGCTTGTTCCGGTTACGATTCATCTAGGCTAAGTTATTCCTTCCGCTTCCATTTCCGTTGGAGCCAAAAACTCGTTACTCCCTCCGTCCCGGTCATTTGTTGCCTATTCCATTTCTTTGTGTTGAGTCAATTGTCTGCTTTTCTATTTCTATTTTAGGAATGCATTTGATGGGCAATTTGATACTCCACACTCAATTTGGTCCACTTGTTATCTACTGATTGGCCCCTCCTCTCTTCCCTTGCCTTTGTGCCAAAGCCAAAGTCAAACAAATGACTGGAATAAAGAGAGTATTTTTTACTCCTCGTTTCTAAATTTAGTATTAGCATGCTAAATGGATGAATTATCAATATTACCCCTAATCTTTTAACTAACACACTCTATTAAAAAAAATATTGTCTCCATTTTTTTTAAATAGAAGAGGGAGAGTTGTTATATTACCACTAGTTCCTAAATTCTTCCCAAAAGAGAACATTGGACAATAAAAGTCAAATGGAGGGAGTATTTGATTATATGATAGACTAAAGCAAAATTACGGCTTTGCTTCTCTTAGTTATGATGTATTTGTCCTTTGATTGTCACTTTTTGTGTAATTTTTATTTTGGGTCATCTGAAAACAGCTTTCTATGTTTAATATAGGGTAAGGCCGCATACAATAGACCTTACAAAATCCTTCAGACATTGGGTCATTTTGGTCGAGTTATTTTGGGTCGGGGGTATTGAGGTTTTGGGTTTATTTTGGGTGCGTAGTTGACTTGTTGAATCAGCTCCTTTTCGGTGATCACTTTGGATACGGTCCTTAGTTAAAAAGGGTGGTTCATGCTCTGTAATAATTTGACTAGAACACTGTTGCAAAATAGTGTACTTTGTAAAGGAGTGTTTGACAATCGGTTCATTATCTAAATGTAAATAATACTTAAAATTAGTTATTTCAAGTCATTTTGTGCCATCGCAGTTATTTCAGATAGGATCAATTACAGCTCAGGTGGTTTGGTTTTGTGTCTAGTCATTTTAGGTTGGCTAATCGGGTCTCGCAACCTAATTGGGTCAGGTCATTTGGGTCACATCAGTATTTGGTCCAACTGGGGTAATGTTGTTGTGTGTGGGAGCCTCACCCATAAAGCAATGTTGTTTTACTAAGGAAAATGCCAGAAACAGGATCGGAGCAATTTTAGGAAGACGAAAGTGGCATATGGGGAATTCTGGAGAATTACAGGAGTATTTTAGGGTCTTGAACTCTTGATATTGATTGCTACTCTAAATTTATTTGGCAGGTTGCGACAAATTTGGGTCATATTTAAGCTAATTGGGTCTCGCAACCTAATTGGGTCAGGTCATTTGGGTCACATCAGTATGGGGTCCAACTGGGGTAATGTTGTTGTGTGTGGGAGCCTCACCCATAAAACAATGTTGTTTTACTGAAGAAAATGCCAGAAACAGGATCGGAGCAATTTTAAGAAGATAAAAGTGGCATATGGGGAATTCTGGAGAATTACAGGAGTATTTTGGGGTCTTGAACTCTTGATATTGATTGTTACTCTAAATTTATTTGGCAGGTTGCGACTAAATTCCCCGCAAACGCGCTGGTGCATCGGTCAGTTTTAGCTGAATATGTTGTTTCTTCAAAGGTAAGCCATGTTTTTTTTTTCTTTTTTTTTTCCTTTTAACTTTGGATTTGAATTTAGTTTCTTTTAAATTTAGTACTCCGTAAGAAAGAATGTGATGATAACTTGCTTGTTACTCATTAGGTTATTTTGTATGCATGAAAATGGATGTAATCCTAGGTTTTTAGTGCTAAAAGGAATTTCGTGGTCTAACTCACAAAAGTTAACATAGTATTTTATATGAATGATGAATAAATTGTTTTTTTTTTTAACTGTAATGTTGAATAGACCATACTCACAATGAGGATTTTCACCATGCTGAGAGATATTGGAGTTGGAGATGCTAGTTCAACTGATTAATTTGAGAAGTGAAATAAGTATTTTGGGTTTGAAGCAGCTTGTGTATTTTCCTAGCCTTCTTATTTTATGTGGTTGTGTGTGGTGCATATGCGTGCTTGCATGTCTTGATGAGCTTATCAAGCTATTTTACTTTTGTGTAGATTAAAACGCCAGCTCAGCTAGATGCCGCTTTCACATTTTTTTCAAATGTCGGTCTTGAGAAATTTGACCCAAGTGATTTTGAAAAAGCTTGCGGAGTTGGTAATGCGATTTTTTTTTGGAGTTGTTCATGTTATATTGTGAATTCTTTTTCTTTTGATAACTATATTGATGAATTATTTCCTTTCTTGCAGGAGTTGAAGTTTCTAATAAAGAGGTGGAGCGCATTGCTGATGAAGTATTTGAAGAGAGCAAAGCGGCAATTTTAGAACTGCGTTATAAAACAAACGGTTGGTAACTTGGTTTGCGCTTTATGCGTTTTTAATGGATTGCTGTTTTTTCGTTGGTGTTGTATCTGAGAGCCAGAATCTAGCATTTGTTAACTTTGTACACGTTTATAACTACACAGTACACATTGGAGTATGTGCTGTTACATTTCGTTTAGATTAAATCTAGTTACATCTTAGACATTGTAAACTCAGGACTTAGGAGTCTATGATTACGGTGCCTAGTAGACAAATAGGTGTTACAAAAAATTTCGTATCAAATTTGAAATCTGTAAAGGAATTGATAAGTTACTGCTTTGTGTGTTACTGCCGAAGGATTTTCCAGTTTTCTACATCTTGATGTCAGAACTAAAAGTATGGAGTACTTTTAGGATTAGCATGAGGCATGAGCTGTCACAGATATCACCATTTGACAATGTAGCAGGAAAAGAGGTCTGAGGAGATTGAGTGGGGACACAGGTCATAGCCTTAGACACATAAGTAGAGAGATAGTAAACTGTAGAGTGTAGATCCAATATTTCAACAAATTTCTGATGACATGGATGACTTCAATCTGATTTCAAAATGGGTTTTCACTTTTGCATAGCTTTTCATTATTGCCAGAAAAATAGCATGCTCAGTGAATTTGTAGATGACATCTACATTATATGGATAACAACGTAGGAGGGAAGGGGGAAGTAGTGGAGAAAAAGAGTGGCATTTCATTTCGCATCCAAGTCTTTCAATGATGGAAATAATTAATTTACTCGGGAGGAAGGGAAAATGAATCCCTCCCCCTCTATTTTATTTAAAATCATTTTATCTAAACAAGCTATTAGAAGATCTTTGACTAGTATTTCTGTCATTCTTGTATGCATCTATGTGACTGTGTTCAGTATTCAGGTTTTGGTGTCTTTGATATATTACCCTTTGCCACATCAAAATCAATGAATTTGCTGCAGGGAGTTCCTGCGTAGGATATATGGCAGTATAAATGGAATATAGATAATTAGATAGCTTAGTTTTCACATCCTTTTTAGGACGCTAGTGGTAATAGTCATTCATCTCTCTCCCAGCTTTTTCATAAACTTCTGTGCCTTAGACTCTTAGAGATATTGGTGTCCTGGATCCTTCTATTCATAGGTTTATTTATTTATATATATTTTTTTGTGTTTTTCTATGTAGTAACCCTGTACTTTTAAAAATTCTAGCTCGTAACCCCCTTTTTTTCAAAACTCAAATGGTAAGCTTGAAGGCCTGAGCTCTACCAAAAAAGATTTTGTGACCCTTTACTTTCAGTCCGTTATCTCTCCTTTAGTTACTCTGTCAATTTGCTTATTGGGCTTGTGGGAGTTAGGCTTATGAGGCCCAATAAGCAACTAACTAACTAACAAACTCAGACCAACATACCGAAACCCAATAAAGCAACTAATTAACAAACTGATTTTAACCCAAATCAAACTTTATAAAAATAAGTTATGTTTATTATTGTTGTTGTAATTATTAGAATCGAAAGGAGGGGTGCTGTCTTATGGCGGCACGAGGCGATGACAAAAGGCATTAGTGATGGTGACGATTTACTTAGAGACGGAGTCAAGACATTAGATTGCATTATAATAAAAATAGAGGTAAAGGAATTTATAAAAAAGGATAATATAATTCGTTGAGAAAATGTATTTCGGTATTTTTACTACTATCATTTAATATTCTTCGTTAAGTAATAATAATGATGATAATAATAATAATTATAAAAAAAAGTAGGAATCAGACTTTTACTACACTCAAAATCTGATTATCCTTTAGAAAAATTTGGGGTTGATTATTTAATTGTCTTGGGGGAGAAGCACTCTTGTCCCTTTGTATAAGAATAAAGGTGACGTCCAAGATTGTTCTAATAATCGAGCAAAGGCTTAGGATGTGCAGATATCTCAGATAACCAATTTGGATTTATGCCTGGGAGATCGACTATGGATGCAATTTTTATCACGAGACAGTTGACAGAACACCATCGGGACAAGAAGAAAGAAAGAAAGACTTGTATATGGTTTTTATTGACTTGGAAAAGGCATATGATAGGGTACCTGAGAGAAGTACTTTGGCGAGAAAGGGTGGGTGTCTCGAAAATATTTTGACCTCATAAAGGACATGTATGAGGGGGCTAGTACAAGTGTGTGTTCGCACTAATGTTGGGAGAACGGAAGAATTTCCCATTACCATTGGGGTGCATCAAGGTCCCGCACTTAGTCCTTTTCTCTTTGCTATAGTTATAGATGAGTTGACAAGGGATATTCAGGACGACATCCCTTGGTGTATTATGTTTGCGGATGACATTGTGTTGATTGATGAGACGAAAGAGGGGGTTGAGAGAAAGTTGGAATTGTGGAGGCATACCTTGGAGACTTCTAGGTTTAGGTTAAGTAGGAGTAAGATCGAGTATTTGAGGTGCGGGTCGAGATCGAGAGAGGTAGGGAGTATTATTTTTGATGGAAATGTTGTTAAGGGTTCAGATTTCTTTATTAGATATATTTAGGATCTATTATTAAAAAAAATGGGGAGTTAGACAGAGATGTGGCTCACAAAATTAAAGCGGAATGGTTGAAATGGAAAAGTGCTACAGGGTTTCTACGCGATAAAGATATGCCCCATGGATTAAAGAGAAAATTCTATCGCACAACAATTAGGCCCGCCTTACTTTATGGCTCCGAGGGCCGTGAAACATTGTCACATTCAAAAGAGAGTATGGCGGAGATGCGTATGTTGAGGTGGATGTACGGCCATACAAGGAAAGATCGATTAAGGAATGAGGTGATTAGGCAAAAGGTGAAAGTGGCGCCAATAGAGGACAAGATGATGGAAAATTGACTAAGATGGTTTGACCATGTGAGAAGGAGACCTATGGACGGACCAGTTAGGAGGAGGCCGGTGTAGTTAGGAGGAGGCCGGTGGCGACCTGGGAAACTGTACTGGAGACCTGGAAACATAAAAGTTTGCTAGGGGTAGAGGGACCAAAACAGACATGGCTGATAGTGATAAAGCATGGTATGAGATTCCTCGGGCTTGACGAGGGAATGGTGACGGAGAGGGCACAATGGAGGGAAGTGATACATGTGGATTTTTTGTATTTGATGTTATTTGAAATATTTGGTATTTTTATTTAATTTTTAAAAATTTATTTGTTCTTTTCAGATTTATTACACATTTTTACCAACAACTTTCTTATATATTAATACTTGATTCACTTTTAAGGTATTCCGGTCCCTTAAGTTTTATTTCGTTTATCAAAATCGTTTTAATGTTTATTCTCAATTAAAATTCTAAGTTTTTATAAAAGAAATCCGGACTTCGATTTTAAAACCTATAAGTTTACCTTGGTTTTTTTGTTTCATTCCCCTTTTGTTTTTCACTTTTGATTTTCTATATTTTCGCTTTTTGAGGTGTGCGATCACCCATGAACGGTTCTAAAGGATGATTCATGTCAGCCGACCTCAAATCATTTTGGGATTAAGGCTTTGTTGTTGTTGTTGGAAGACCACAATTAACTGGCCATTTAAGCATTTGAAGTCCAAAAAACAAGCCCAAGTCCAATGAAGCATTTTAGTGGAATGAAAGTTGATTGTCAAAGAGAACTTTATCAAATGACTCCAGGGTTACCATGTGGGTTTTGAAAAAAAAAAAAAGGGTTACCAGCTAGAACTAATCTTCTAGAGGTTTCTGAAAATCAAAATTAGAGAATAGGAAGTTGAGCAACTGATAAACTAGTGATTAATTTGTTAAGTGAGACAATGTGGAGTGGTTAGCGCGCGTTTGGGATTGGGGGAAGTTTTCTCCCCCCCCTTACCGAGAATAGCAGTGTTGTCAACTTATTATAGATTTCCCGAAGCTTTTTTCTATCTCACTTTAATTAATATGCATTCTTTTGAGTAGCTGCTGACGTTTTGTGATTTTCTTTATAAGTTGGTGATTTGTTCAAACGTTTCCGTGAGAAACAGCCATGGGCAGATCCAAAGATTGTCAAGGTTTGCTTCTGTATTTGCCATCAAACATTAATTTAGATTATTTATGGTTAAGTTATTTATAAATTGTTAATTCCAATTATTGATTATGCTTTTCCTTGTCCAGCAAATGATAGAGACAAGGCTGCATATGTTGCTGGGTGAAAGGACTGCCGCTGATGATGAAAAGCCAGTTAAAAAGAAGAAGGAAAAGCCAGCTAAAGTTGAGGTCAGGATGACTATGCTTAGGGTTGCGTAATATGAACCTTTGCGTGTTTTGCTAATCTTGCTCTATTCTTCTGCAGGATAATACTGTTGCTGCTCCAGCTTTGCCTTCGGAAGAAGAACTTAATCCGTTCACCATCTTTCCGTCACCAGAGGAAAATCTTAAGGTTGCTGAAAGATCCACTGTCTGAACTTATAAAACAAATCGTATACTGTTGTACACATTGCAATATGTTGTTTTGATTAACGCCTTAGTGATGTGTAGTTTACAATTATAGATATAGGATTTTTGCCAGAATGTATTTGACTATCTGTATATAAATTTTTTAACTTTTCCTGGTTATATGTACAAAATGATGTCCTCCCCATGTAGCAAGATTCTAGGTTTCACATAAACTTTCAATTAGGTTACTGAATATGATTTTTGGCAACATTGTTGATGAGGGTTACCCGTTGTCACTCCATCTGTTGTACGCTTATCCTTATAGCAGGCCATTGGCCTTTTATGTGCATTGTGTTGAGACTTGAGAATCAGTGAATTCTGTTGTGAGGATCACTTTTGGTATACGTGTGATGCCATTTGCAAGGACATGATTGAGTGCTAATGTCTATTTCAGGTTCATACTGAAGTTTTCTTCAGTGATCGCCCTATCTTAAGGGCTTGCAATACAAGGCAGACACTTGAGAAGCACTTGAAGGTGACGGGGGGAAAAGTTTTTACTCGCTTTCCGCCAGAGCCTAATGGGTATCTTCATATTGGTCATGCAAAGGTATCTTCGTAATCTTAGAACAGTTTTTTTACAAGTTTAGAATAGTTTATTATTATTATCTATGACCTATTGTTACAGGCTATGTTTGTTGATTTTGGATTGGCAAAAGAAAGAGGTGGACATTGCTATTTAAGGTATGCACTCCTATTTTGCGATTGTTATCCATATCAGAGTCAATGACATTTAAGTCAATAATGAAATGGCTTTTATACGAGTTCGTAAGATTGTCATTTTGTTTAATTGATGGTTTTATATTTTGGTACTTCAATGTCTGTCAAGGCTTGATATTCGTTGAGAGAGCTATTTATTGTTGTATACTTTGTTTTGTGGTGAATTGAGACACTACTGCCAAAATATTAGAGTTGACCCTTGCATAAAGTGGATTACCAACTGTTGACTTGATGATACATGAGAAAATAGGCTGAAACTGTGCTCTCTTAAAAATTTGTGAATAGGGGGGTTATTGACTAAACTGCTGGCGGTATGAAAATGAATATGTGATTTGACTTCAAGATAGGAGTAGCTGCATTAATGAAAAGCTCTAGTGTTGACTAACTTCTGGAATCTAATTCCTTGGTGTCTTTAGTGGTAAAAATTCATATGATTTTTATGCTTTGTTATATGTGTTTATGTTAGGAAGTTGTGAAAACTCTTGTGCCGATGGTCATTTTGGCTAGTACCAACAGGTTGTTTGTGTTGAAATCCTGGTATGATTTTACTGGTAACTTGGTCATACATATGGTGTTATTTAGGTATGATGACACGAATCCTGAGGCTGAAAAGAAAGAGTACATAGATCATATTGAGGAGATAGTTGGATGGATGGGATGGGAGCCTCACAAGGTATGCTATGTCTTCTATAAACCACTGATGTACTACTTTGCAGTTATCTATTCATAGTCCTAAATTTTAATCCGTGTTACAAATATGCAGATAACTTACACTAGTGACTATTTTCAAGATCTGTATGATCTAGCTGTTGAACTCATAAGGAGGGGTCATGCTTATGTTGACCATCAGGTTGGCTTACATTTCTGTTGATATCCCTTCTTTTCCCAGCCTCTGACTGTCTTTAGACATGCGGGTTCATTTTTTTTGAAACGAGTTATCTCATCTCATATTAAAAAAGGTAGTGGTATTATATACTGTCTGTTTGCCATTACTCTTGACTCTGACATAGACTACAATCAAAGTGTCGTAATGTCTTGATACGGGTTGCAAGGCTCTTTCTCTCTTATGTTTGATGGGCTGTGAAAGTTTATAACTTATTGTTCGGTTGCAGACGGGTGATCAAATAAAGGAATACAGAGAGAAGAAGATGAATAGTCCTTGGAGAAACAGACATTATACGGAATCCTTGAAGCTTTTTGAAGAAATGAGAAGGGGAATGATTGAGGAAGGTAAAGCAACTCTCAGGATGAAGCAGGATATGCAAAGTGATAACCCTAACATGTATGACCTCATTGCATACCGTATCAAGGCAAGTTTTGACAAGGATCTTCATTGATTTTGACTTGTTCAGAAACTTGTATCAACATGTTAACCTTATTTTTTCTCTCGTGTGCAGTTTACACCTCATCCTAAAGCTGGAGATAAGTGGTGTATATACCCTAGCTATGATTATGCTCACTGCATGGTAGATTCTCTGGAGAATGTAACTCACTCGGTGCGTATTTCCTCATCCTTATGCTGTTATTAATGTAGTGTATCTATGTAGATGTTCAAATCGCAGTACTACTTTTTTCTGCTGTCCTTTACTTCTTTACTCCAGTGAGGTTTATAGTGCTCTAGCTTCCCTGGTTTTGCTGTTTGATGTGTTATTAGAATTTCATATGTAAATGATCTTTTACCACATGTAGAAACACTATGGTATGTATAAGTGATAAAATACATCGCTAGTTTGTTCTGATAGTTCTGGAGGTGATTAGTGACCAAGTACTTTTGTATATTAATTTTCAATTTTGAGCATCGGTTACGCGTACGCCCTTTGTGAAAATGGAAAAAATGTTAAGAATATTGTAGTGCAACCAAGTCTTAAAAAATGAAGATTAGGAACAAGAGATCATATCTGTACAATTTAATTTAGCAAAATGAATGCCATGGTTTTGACATATATGTTTTTCATTCTTATTGAAGAGTGACTGATACATGGATTACTATACCTCTGTTTTGCTAATAAAAGATAGCAATATATATGTCAAATTATTCATGGGTTGTATTGGGAATGCTTGACTAGTAGCTTAAATTGTAGAGTGTGTTTGGTTAATTAGTTGGTCGTGTAAAGTGACAAATGAGTGCTATTAACAACCCTGCATGAGTTATTTAAACTATTATGGGGCCTATGTCTAAAGATGTTAACGGTCCTTCAATTTGCTGCTCAAAGTAGCATATTAAAAATGTGTATCTTGGATCTTCATCACCTGATATTCTCCTATACGTACTTACCAGACACCCAAATTAACATGTTACCTTGTCAAATGCGCTCAAGTGGATCCATTATGCTCATTTACCAGAATTACCAAATGTCTCCTGTATGAAAAGATATTCTTTGCATCATATTTGGACTGAAGTTTATAACATCTCCATTTTGTACGTTGTAGCAGTAGGGATGTATGTTCATACTTGATAAAAAATGCGAAGTAGAAAACACACAAGAGAGTTGAAGTGTGAAGTCTAAGTCATCTAATTCAATTGCTGGAGACTGGGTTAGTTTTATTGGTTGCCTTAACAATACCTATGCATAACCTCAGTTTTACCTAAATGCCTAATTGGGTTTGCTAAACTTTCTTGCTGGCAGTAAAAGATTTAATTGTTTGAAAACTTGTTTAAATAAATGCTGCATGCTTTATTTGGTAGGAAAGCGTTGAAATGTTTTTGCACGTCAAATGAAATAATTGCGGATCTCTAATACCTTGTTTCTACTCTACCTTCATATCAATTGACTGCAAGTTTGAATAGTTTTTATTTTTATTTTTGTCAGTTGTCTTATGGAGCCATGTCAAGTTGCCAACACCCTTTAAACTGTTTCTCATTGTAGTGCGAGCGTGGCCTATGCTAAGTTTGCAATAGTACTATGAAAAATTGTTGACCAGAAAAGATGGCTTCGACAAGTGACAACGAGGAGGATGTTTTATTTGTCATAGATCTTGGGTTTAGAGATGGCAATACATCGCGTTGGATTGGGTTTCGCGAATCAAAACCCACTCCGCGTACTTATTGGATCCCCGATCTATATCCAAAAGACCAAAACTTTAAAATCCATACCCGATTCGTTGTACCGTTTTTCAGAACTATACCCGCTCCAAATAATCCAAAACCTGATCTAAAACTTGATTTGACTATATAAAATTTCTATCTTACATGACAAAATTGAAATTTCAAGTTTAATAAAGCCTACATTTTCAAAATGTTTGATTGGATTGGATTTGTGTATTAATAGATTAGATTCGGGTTTTCCCACAGTGGGTTTGGATATGGTATAGTGGATCGGGTATGGATTTTTTAAAGTTTGGTTTGGATCAAATATTTTTCCTTCAGGTCGATTCAGTTTGGGTCTAGGCCACAATTGCCATCACTACTTGTGTTACCACTCTTGACTTGTTGGAACAAGAAGTGGGTGTGTGTTCTCACAAAGTGGACTGCAGGAAGATTATTATGGGAGTTGGAATAGCAATGTTTCTTAGAAATGTTTTCCTTGAACTATGATTGCATTTTATGTGGTAGAGAACTGCCGGTATCTGTTATAGGACCTGTAAATACTTGGACGGATTTGTTCATTATTTTGAATGTGTTCACATAATTTAAGTGCAGCCAATGAATAAATAATGGCGAGCCTTATACTGTTATGGTCACATAATGTTCAACACGGATATGCATTTCCTAAAATGTTATTGGCTTTCAAAGTCTTATATTTTATTGATTTACAACCACCTTTTTCTAATTGCAGCTTTGCACTTTGGAATTTGAAACACGGCGGGCTTCTTATTATTGGTTACTGCATGCACTTGGGCTTTACATGCCTTATGTATGGGAGTACTCACGGCTGAATATTACAAATACAGTGATGTCAAAGCGTAAAGTAATGTCATCGATCTATTGGTTGAGAACAATTTTTGTGGATTGCAGTTATCTTCGTATCCTATAACTGTGCAAGTTAACGAAACATGATTTAAATGTTGTTTACAGCTTAATCGCCTTGTGACCGAGAAGTATGTTGATGGTTGGGACGACCCACGGTTGATGACACTTGCAGGTTTGCGTCGTAGGGGGTTGACTTCAACATCAATTAATGCTTTTGTTCAGGGAATAGGAATAACTAGGAGGTGTGATATTTGGTTCTTTATCTCTTCCAGATTCAAACAAACTGAAAAGATGGACAATGCTTTATGACTGAATTTGGTTTCATGTGATTGTTATTTTTTTAACCAAGAGTTCTTTCAATTACAGTGACAGTAGTTTGATTCGTTTGGAACGACTTGAGTATCATATAAGAGAAGAACTAAATAAAACAGCTGCTCGGGCAATGGTTGTACTACATCCGATAAAGGTATGCAGTCTAGTATTTTTGATTCAATGTAGCAACATTATTCCATGGTATCTTATCTTCTTTCTGTTTCAGGTTGTTATTACAAATCTAGAAGCTGGCAAAGTGATTGATCTTGATGCAAAGAAGTGGCCAGATGCTGAAAACAATGACACCTCAGCGTATTATAAGGTTAGTATTGATACGCTTGTAATTTCACTTGAGAGAAATTGATATGTATCGAGGAAGGCGTTGAAGTATATTTTACTCCGTATCATATGCTTTTTGGGTTATACAAAATATTAAATTTTAATGGTATTGCTTTTAGCTTTGAATTTGAGCCTTATTGAAGATTATACCTTAAACATAGTGTTCTGTGTATCATCTCAGGTGCCATTTTCCAGTGTTGTATATATTGAAAGTTCAGATTTTCGAATGAAAGATGCAAAAGATTACTATGGCCTTGCGCCAGGGAAATCTGTCTTGTTGAGGTATGTAAGAATTTAAAGATGTGTTATCTTTTTCAAATGGACGTCAGGTCCTAAATTGTGTGTAAAAATGCAGGTATGCATATCCAATTAAATGCACAGATGTAGTCCTTGGTGCTGATAATGAGACGGTTGTGGAAATTCGGGCAGAGTATGACCCTGAGAAGAAGACAAAGCCAAAGGTTTTATTCTCTCTTTCATACATGGTTTTTACAAAATGGCAACTAAAATCCAACTTTTGCCTGCTGTAATGAAGGACTAACCATTGGTGAGGTGGTTATGTGTACTTTTTTTGTCTACGACTTTAATATAAACATTTTATCTACATTTTATCACTCTCATGGCTTAGAGGACGGGCAAGTGTCAACTGCTTTAAATTTTTTTATGACTGTTGAGCTAAATTTTCCTTGAGCATGATTAAATTTGTCAGTAGTACATTGTGTCATTTAGCTGGAAGCCGTGATCCTCTTGCTTGAAGCAACCTAGACAAGTTCACCACTGAGCATTGCAATTTTTGCAATTTGATGTAGAATAATATGTCAATAGTATGGGTGAATTAGTTTCAGTGACTAGGACTTGTGCCTTTTATCAAATTTTTGCTTGTTAGACTTTTGGAGCTCATACTGCGTCAGTTGATTATTTATTTACATCTGAAACATTTCTTTGGGAGCCATTAATGACTTGGTATCTTTACAGTAAGGCTGATTAATTGACATCTGGTTGTCAGGGTGTCCTACACTGGGTTGCTGAGCCTACTCCAGGAGTTGATCCACTTAAAGTGGAAGTTAGACTGTTTGAGAAACTCTTCCTTTCTGAGGTTAATATATTTTCTCTATTTCTTTTCCCTCTTGTAAAAGGCCAATTAAAGTTATTAATCTCTTTCTGGTGTTTTTAGAATCCTGCTGAACTTGACGATTGGCTTGCTGATCTGAATCCCAATTCCAAAGTTGTCATACCTGATGCTTTTGCGGTTCCTGAACTCCGGAGTGCTGTTCTTGGCCACAGGTTCCAGTTTGAACGGCTTGGTATGTTTGAGCCACATGATGCTTCATTTTCTTCACAATTGTTTGTTGATTCGTCCTGTTTCTTATTCATCATATTAGATTATTAGTCATAAGATTTACAAATTGTCTACTTGCATCACTTATGCTCTTAAATTGAGGTGATTTTAGTCCATTTCTTATTTTATTTTTAACAATTAATGATTATGATAGAATTACAGTCCATACAAGTGTCTTACAACTACTTTCCTGAGCGTGGTTTGGTGTTGGTGACGAAGCCGACAATTTTAGAAATTGTTTGGTTGTCATTGCAAAAACATAGGTAGTGGAAATTTTCATGAATTACAAAAAATGGATTAGTTTGGTTGTCACGTTTTTGTACAATGGTGGAAGTGACGATTCCCATGAAATGCATACCCTACAAAAACGTAGGAAGTTGCTTACCTACTTCCTCTTAAGTAAATTCCCATATTGTTTACCAAACAACATAATCCTTGTGTTATCAACACAAAGAGTATGCTGTTTTAGAATGACCCAAGACAAAAATTGCATCGAGAACTACTGCTTCCAAGGACTACAACTTCACAGGAGACAGAATTGCAAGTTGTTTACCAAATAACTTTGGGAAATTCCCATGAATCAACAAGGAGTTTATTTCCCATGAATAACCATTTCATATTAATTTGTACTTTCCCCATCAACCAAACGACCCCTTAGTGTAGGTCATTGACAAGGTTCAGATGGGTCAGAAAGCTATATTAGTCTCAAGTAGTGAAGCAAACTCCACTAGGCAAATCTAAATAGTTACTTTATTGGGAATTGAGTTTGATCCTTCACATTAGGCTCTACATGGTTACTAAGTTGGAATTCAGCTTGATTCACAAGTCATGCTAATACATTTTTTCTTACTCCTGAGAGGTCATAAACTAATACCTATTGGCTAGGATCTTGTTTCATTTTCGTCGTTTTTAAGAAGTGTAGAAATTTCCAGCGAAGCCAATGATTCACTATTCTCTAGTGTGTGAGCAAAATGGCTCACTAGAGTGATTGTACTTTCTTTTATATTGTGAAGTAGCACTCAGTTGATATATTTCTGGATGCAATTCTCATTATGGCTCTATGTTATGGGTCATCTGGAGCAGCCTCTGTGTTTTTTGTTTTTAATGAAGTGGGGTTGCCACAGATCCTACCTCCCTTTCAAGGATAAAAACTGAGCCAAATACTTTAACCTTGTCGACCTGAACCCAGTTGTCAATCTGTCATCAGAGCTCCACTTTGTTCTGGTTAGTTATTTAGGAATCTATTTGAACAATAGGCATTTGCTCAAATGACCTTCAAGAAGCTCCTTTTCTGGAGGCCATTTTCTTGAAACCCGATTCCGTTAATTGCTCAATGGTGTGTTAAAGATCCACAATTGCATTACATAGGTAATATTGCTCATACATGGATTCTTAAAAATGAGTGTCTCATGAAAAAAATTATTTATGAAATTGATTCATTTAATGAGAAGTCGCTATGTTTCAATTTGATAGTGAACTTTTTTGTTATTTGAGTGAGACTAAAATAACATGAGACCATTAATTGGAAGTCCCTATGTTTCCTCCAAGCTAGTTTGTTCTCCTGTGGGTCTGATATAAATATTTTTTTTTCGATTTGCGACTATTAATAATATTTTGTGTGGTTCTCATACCAGGTTACTTTGCAGTCGACACGGACTCTACGAGTGAGAAATTGGTGTTCAACCGGACTGTTACATTACGGGACAGTTATAAGGTTGGGAAGTAGCGAGGGCGTTTGAGTCTTGATGCTCGATTGGGGTCCTCAAGGACAAATTCACGCCTCACGGTGTTGGATATCTGATGGAATCAATATCACATACAAATTGTCAATACTAGTTGAAGATATATCAATTTATAAGTGTTGGACCATTGTTAAACCTCACTTCATTATGACCTTCCGAAGAGGAGATCGTTTCGTAATCAGCTTTATTAATCAACTCTACTTGATAAAAAGTTATCCCAAAAAATTGTTTACTCTTGCATCTTCCTTACAGGTCTCAAGAGACGCTACCAACGGTAGAAAGGTGTTAGGTAGTGATAGTTCTCAAGCGTAGGTAAGACGGAGAGTGCCCTTTAGGAGCGAAGAAACCAGTACAAATCTCCAACTAAAAACTTCTGGCCCTTTAGGAGCGAAGAAACCAGTACAAATCTCCAACTAAAAACTTCTGGCCTTTGATGCGCATACATCAATCAATAGTTTAACTAAAGAATTGGGGACCAGTTTGACAATTAAGTCTAGAGGTGGCAATCGGGTCAGTCGGGTCGGGTCGGGTCAGGCCGGGTCGGGTCATATCGGGTTCAGGTTATATCGGGTCAGCCTACCCGTTGAGTCGGGTCGGGTTTGGGTCGTTATTGGGCCGGGTCAAATGATGTATCGGGTCGGGTTTGGGTCGGGTCATTATCGGGTCCGGCTATTTAATCGCATTCCTACAAGTTTTAACCATTAAATTTAGTTTTTAACCTATTATTTCGTTTAATTACTTCATTATTAGGTCAAACGTATCAATCTTAACACAAAATCACTTTCATTTTGATCAAAATTAAGCTTAATGATCGTTGGGTCGTCAATTTACTCGGGTCAGCACCAGGTCGGGTCAATGTCGGGTCGAGTCTGGGTCGGGTTCGGGTTTGTGATAATCGGGTCATGTCGGGTTACGGGTCGTCATCGGGTTGGGTTGGATCGGTTTCGGTTCACAATATTTCCGGGTCCTGTCGGGTTGGGTTAGCTCGGGTTCGGGTCGGGTCAGACCTGTCAGCTCTAATTAAGTCCATCTATCAAATTGTACTGTTTCCACTTCATGTGGATATCAAAACTAATGAATTGCCACGCTTATCTGTATCGAAAGTTTTTAATTCAAAGTGAGCCGTGACCACACGGCAAGAAAACTGAACTGGACCGATGCCAAAAATCATCTAATTGTCGTTATCGGTATCCTGTTTCATTTAAACAATTGCCTTGAGAATTGTATGACGAGTTTATACAAGTATTTGTAACGAATTTAAAACGAAATTTAACAAATACTGTTTGCAAAATGTTCTTTGATCCCGCTTTTTTTGTGAGAGGAATTTGAAAATCATCGGACCCATTTAAACAAACTTATTAAAGCCTCGTACAATGACTTGAGTTCCTGAATAGACCTATGATCAACCTTGTTCCTCACAAGCGGAGGAAAGAACCACAAATACCCGGTACCCATTACAAACCCAACTGTCAATGGGTTCGTAACAGCCCGATGCAATCTCAACTTATGACCCATCGCCCGCTTCAAAGCGACCTCTATCGTCACACATATTCCTTGCAACACGAAGAACCACGTCACCTCCCAAGACGGACTGACACGTGTCACATAATAGAAAATTAACTCGTGCATTAAACCGGACACCGAAAATGCAGCCATTGTTCCAAGTGCAGTGGCCCATTTTGGCCCAAAATATTTGGACGAAAATACCCTTGAGGGGTTATATACCGTGTGGCGTAATGTATGGGTTACCATGAGGTTCCACCTCCTACCCCAAAAATCTTGGAGGGAGGTGGCTAGATATGGCTCATTTGATGGTTCAACTAGCTCTAACCCCATCATGGGTCCCACCAACATGTTAGATAAACCCATGGCTATATCAACTAAACAACATAACAAACAAGAGTAAATTACCAAAACTACCCCTACTTGCAACTTCTCCTTATATTTGTCACATATAGCTATCAATATGGATGATATCAAAGCCTTTGACCATAAATTTAAGGGTAACACCTTGGATGACTTTTTACTATAGGAAGTAGTTGACTCTTTGATCTTTACAGGAAAAGCAGCAATGAACACAAATTTCAAGAACGATTTGATATGGGTAAGACTGCGTACATGTGACCCCCCTTCATCAGCTCCAGCTGTTGCTAACGGACCGAGACCAAAGGAGTACAAAAGGAGCTTAGAGGTAGTGAGCCATGTGATGAAGGAGGAAGTGATACCAGTGGTGAAGACATAGGAGAGGGAAAGAGGGAGAATAGTATAGAGAACAAGTATAGGGAAGATGAAGAGAAGCCTCAATTTTCCCTTTGGAATTTTGGAAACAATCAAGTAACAATAAGAAAGGGAAACAAATATTATTAAGCATACCTTAAGGAGTGCCTTAGCTTCACTATCATCTTCCATTGATTTTGCTTCTATTGTTATTATTATTTGGTTATTATTTTTAGGATGATAATATTTATTTGTTGATGCCTTAAAAGGCTTGTTTGTGATATAAGAACTCCTTAATTAGTGTACACTCTTTGGGTCATTTTGAGGAGTCATTAGTCATTAGTCATTAGTCATTAGTCATACTTCTCTTGATTTCCTTAAACACAAAAGTGGTTCTATTTATTTATTTATTTTTAAATTAGTGGCTCATATTAAGTGATGAACACTCCTCTGTACTTTTTTTTTCCATAAAAAGTTTAATTTTGATATTTCGGTAAAGTGTTGGTTTTTTCTAGACCTGACAAAAGTACACCGAACCCGAAAAATCGATCGAAAATACCTGAACCGACACCTGACCGTACATCCGATAGGTATAACTTCAACTTTATCCGAAACCCGAATCAACTTGAATTGATTTGAATCTGAACCGAATTTGTAATATCCGAAATAGACCCAAAATCCTATGAACCTGAATCTTTTTGGTCCGAACCGAAACAAACTTGAACCGATTTCAACCTGTAAAATGATAACTAAAACCCAAGATTGCAACCCGAAATGACCCGAATGTAATGATTGTAAAAAATAAAAAACAAAACA
>VHZZ01010171.1:27662-38015 GCA_009801015.1 Silene noctiflora | reverse complement strand
ATGACCCATAATATTTACATGTAATTGAGAATTACTAGTAAAATTATTATATGTGATTTATTTGATAAACACGTATTATGAGATAAAATGTATATTAGGACATATGGACTATATTATGTCACATATACTACATGACAACATTTTACACTTTATAAGGTAAAATGGATTTGTAAAATGGGCATTATAAGGGGACTAAAAACCGGTGGAATGGAGGAATATTAATAAKATTAATTCTTTTATTTAGACAACAAACTCAATGATTATTGCTCACATTAGGTCATGCACACCTATGTGTCTTGGGAAGACAAAATAAGAACATGCATTGGGTGTCCACTTCCCCATTTAGCCAGCTCCTCTATTCTAACACAAGGAGTGTTTTTTCTCATATTTCATTCTTACACATTATTATTTTTTGCATGTTCAAAAACTCTCTAATTCTCTCTAAAAAAATGTAAGATGAAGATCTATAATTTTTGTTCATTCTTGATCACAAAAATACCGAATCATATACTATTGTAGTATTAAATATTATTTGTGATTTTAAGGCCATCTCTTATACTAACTAGATAAATTAGTATACTAGATTTAAAGGTGCATTTGTCTTGGGTTTTCTTCTTTAGAGGGCTTCTACTCTTAAGGTCTTAAGGAGGATCATCCTATTAGATTATTAGCTCAAGAACAATCAAAGAAAGAGTCTTTGGTTGTGCCCATAAATCTGAAATATTGATAATGTAAGGACAAATATTTCTTCTTTATATCCACTTTTGTTATGCAAGCACTAGATTCACTTTCATTAAGATGATAATCAGTTTTAGTGAGACTAAATCAGTATATATAAAACCTTCAATATTTGCTTCTACACATGCTTGCTTTGTAATGTTAATCTTAGTTTATTGATCACATTCTAGGATTAAACTTGTTATACAATCTATAAGTCGAAAGGCGCGGATTCGTATTAGAACTAGCATGTTGTAGTAGATCGACCTAGCTCATAGTGAAAGCTTGTTAGGACCTGATTTAAGGCCGATACTAATAGTGAAAGTTGGGTATCTTTAGGCTTAGGCATCTATCTTTATTTACATCATTACACTAATATCTTATATATATTGCTATGCATGTGCGACCCGAATTCCCTAGATTCTTTCTTATCATATTTGTTAAATCGATTTTACAATTGCTTTTTATATATGTTTTTACTTACATTTTCTCACTCAAAATTATAAACTGCCCCATTCCCGATAAATTCTTAATAACTAAATAAAATTACCGTTTCTCTGTGGAATTCGACCCCTTTATACTACATTTATTTGTTGTACCTAGGGTATCTGTGATAGGTTGGCGGCGACCTTGTCATTCACGTTCTATTTATATCACACCGCGGAAAACCCGTAACGAACCGGACACTCGATCGAGTACGAGACACTCGACCGAGTGAAGAACACTCAATCGAGTTCGCCTCACTCGGCCGAGTGCTAACAAACTCGCCCGAGTTCACACCAAATAGACCAGTGACAGACCACCCAAACCAGCTACTCGGTCAAGTAGCCCCCACTCGGCCGAGTATCCACAGGTCACAAATCTGATGTATTACAGTCTTCCCTCCTTAAAACGAACTTCGTCCCCGAAGTTCAAACCTATACCTGATAAAACGACACTAAAGCTGACCCAAAACTAAAACATACTCAAACCGTTACCAAACCAACCTGAAACACATATAAAAAAATGACTCAAACTGTCCCAAAGCACATGTGATCATCTCCTACCCCCTAAAAAGAACAAGGTTACGTCCCCGTGACCAACCATACCTGATTAAAAAGATGTGGATACCTCTCCTTCATTGTCTTCTCCGCTTCCCAAGTTGATTCTTCGACACTGTGATTGGTCTACAACACTTTCAGCAACACTGTCTCACCATTCCTGGTCTTGCGCACCTTACGGTCCAAGATTTCCTTTGGTACCTCCATGTAAGTCAATGACTCATCCAACTCAATGCTCTCAATCTCTAGCACATGAGAAGGATAACTCAGGTACTTTCATAGCTGAGACACATAAAATACATTATGCACACGGTCCAATGCTGGTGGCAACGCCAAACGATTAGCTTCCTCACCAATCCGATCCATGATCTTATACGGACCTATAAACTTCTGGCTCAACTTAACTCTCTTGCCAAAACGCATAACACACCGCATAAGTGACACTTTCAAAAGGACCTTGTCACCGACCTGAAACTCGATGTCCCTGCGATGCAAGTCGGCATAGCTCTTTTGCCGATCTTGAGCTGCTTTCATCTTTTGTCTAATCAACCTTACCTGGTCAACCATATCCTACACCATTTGTGGTCCTAAAACCACAGCCTCAGCACTATCATCCCAACAAATAGGACTCCTGCATCTCCTCCCATAAAGAGCCTCAAACGGTGTCATCCCAATACTGGTGTGGAAACTGTTGTTATAGTAAAACTCAATCAGATCTAGTCTATCCTCCCAGCTGCCACCAAACTCCATAACATAAGCCCTCAACATATCTTCCAAGGTATTGATAGTCCGCGCAGTTTGCCCATTTGTTGCAGGATGAAAGGGTGTGCTCATCTTTAGGGTAGTACCCATGAATTCCTGCAACTCCTGCTAAAACTTAGATATAAACCGTGCATCTCGATCTGACACAATGTCTTTCCATACACCATGTTATCGGGCCATATTCTTCCTATACCCATTATCTAACTGTAGCTTTCTCCAAGTATCCTTCATTGGAATGAAATAAGCCGATTTCGTCAGTCGATCCACAATCACCCAAATCATATTGTTGCCTTGTCGAGTCCTTGGCAACCCTATAATGAAATCCATATAAATAGATTCCTACTTCCACTCAAGTACCTCGAGAGACTGAATCTTAACTTGCGGTCTGCGCTTCTCTCCCTTGACTCTTTGATAATTCAAACATCTAGCCACGAACTCAGCGGTTGCCCTCTTTATCCCAGGCTACCAAAAAGTATTCTTTATGTCCTTGTAAAGCTTATCACCGCCTAGATGAACATAATAAGGAGTGCAATGAGCCTCAGTCATGATCATCGTCCTCATCTCAACATCATTAGGTACACACCATCTCCTATCAAATCGAACACTCTCATCAGCATGAACGGAAAACCTCGAATCAGTTCCCTTTTTGACCTCATCTCTCCACTCTCAGATCTTAGGATCGTCAGCTTGCTTACTCTTGATCTCTTCATAAAGTTCAGGTTCCACTGTCAAGTCCCCAAGAGCATACCTCTTTCGAATCATCTGAATCCCCATATCATTTACCTTATCCTTAAGTCGCATAAGAGACATAGCTGTACATAAAGAATGTACACTCTTCCGACTCAACACATCAGCAACAACATTGGACTTCCCCTCATGATAGATAATCTTCATATCGTAATCACCAATCATCTCCATCCATCTCCTCTGACGCATATTCAACTCCTTTTGGGTGTAGATGTATTTCAAGCTTTTGTGATCTGAAAATACCTTAAAAGTTATTCCATAGAGGTTGTGCCTCCAAATCTACAAAGCAAAAACTACAGCACCCAACTCCAAGTCGTGAGTAGGGTAGTTCTCCTCATAAGTCTTTAGCTGTCTTGAAGCATAAGGGATTACCTTCCCATTCTTCATCAGTACACTACCCAACCCATTCTTTGAAGCATCCGTCTAGACCTCAAAGTTCTCACTTCCCTCTAGCAAGGCTAAGACAGGAGCTGTAGTTAAACGCTCTTTTAAGGTTTGGAACGCCGTCTCACAACTCTCATCCTAGCAAAATCTGTTCTCCTTCATCATCAATGAGGTCACAGGTCGAGCTATCTTCTAGAAATCCTTCACGAATCTCATGTAATATCCGGCTAGACCCAAGAAACTCCATACCTCAGCCACATTATTCGGTGCTTCCCATTTAGACACCGCCTCTATCTTGGTAGGATCCACAGCTACCTCATCCTTAGATATCACATGGCCCACCTTTTAGAGCCAAAACTCATACTTGGACAACTTAGCATACAAATGGTTATCGCGTAAGGTTTACAATACCAGTCTCAGATGCTCCTCGTGTTCCTCCCTAGTCATAGAATAGACTAGAATGTCATCAATGAAGACCACTACGAACCGATCCAAAAACTAACTGAAAACCCGGTTCATCAGATCCATGAAAACTGCTGGTGAATTAGTCAATCCGAACGGCATTACCACATAGTCATAGTGACCATACCTCGATCGAAAAGTTGTCTTTAGTATGTCTTCATCCCGGATCCTCAGCTGATGGTACCCCGATCACAGATCAATCTTTGAAAACACTCGAGCCCCACTCAACTGGTCAAAAAGGTCATCAATCCTCGATAAAGGATACATGTTCCTCACCGTCACATGGTTCAACTCCCTGTAGTCAATACACAACCTTAATCTACCATCCTTCTTCTTTCCAAACAGAACTGGAGAATCTCAAGGTGATACACTAAGTCTAATGTACCCCTTCCCTAGCAACTCATCTAACTGTTTCTTCAACTCTGACAGCTCCTTAGGACCCATACGGTACAGGGCCTTAGAGATAGGTCCCGTCCCCGAAATCAACTCCACACTGAAATCGGTATCCCGCTGCGGTGGTAACCCCGATATCTCATCTAGAAAAACATCTCTAAACTCACCCACCACGGGTATCTCCATAGCTGGTGGCTCTTCTATCCTAGTGTCTTTCACGTGGCATAAAAACATTGGATAGCCCTTCCTCAGGTACGACTTCAATGTCACAGCTGCAATGATCTTGACTTTGGGTTTGATCACAAACCCACGGTAAGACACTCTAACTCCCTTAGGCCCTTTTAAAGAGACCTTCTTCTAGTGACAGTCTATGGTAGCACTATACCTCCCCAGCCAATCCATCCCGACTATGACCTCAAACCCATCCATAAGAAACTCCAACAAATCAACTGGAAAGTTTTGTTGTCCAACAACCATAGACACCCCCTTATAAAACTTCCCACAAGATATGGACTCTCCTGACGGTATAAAAAATTCTTCCCTTACAGACTCATACATCCCAAACCCATAGCCTTAGCATGACTTCTAGATACAAACGAATGTGTTACCCCCGAATCAAATAAAACAAAAGAAGGAGTATTAACAAGGAATGTATCGGTGACCACCAGCTCATCATCCTTTGTTGCTTGCTTATCCATCATAAACAACTTGCCAATGTTCTTTTGTCCGCCACCCCACACCGTGCTAGCCGATGCAGTCAACTTAGCAGCCGAGTTCTGATTCCCATTACCGTTTTGCCTCTGATAGTTCCCACCGTTGTTGTGGTTGAAGTTACCAGTGTTGCCTTGACTCCCTTGGCTATGACATGACCTGACCTAGATGGTTTGTTGCTAGACATACTCTGACCCGGTCCTTAAGAAAACCCTTCTTTGCACTGGCCCTGAAAGTCGTTCCCGCCAGGACTGGTAGACTCATGCCTCTTGTGGCCCGAACCGGCACAGTTGTAGCAAGTCAACCCCGAACTGCCACTAAAGCTCCTACCACCTCGACTTCCAAATGACGAGCCTCCGCCGAAACCGAAGCCACCAGAGGAAGCCCTCCCCTGGTTGTAGTTCCCCCTGTTAAACCCAGATGTCCAGGTGCCCTCACTTTCAGCCTTCCTCTTCTTACTACCCTTCTGCTTAGCCTCTTTTGTCATGTCTTCTAATCTCTCTGCATTCACGGCCCTCTCATACACTTCTTTAAAGTCCGTAAGAACCCCAACAGTCAACCTCTCAAGTATCTTCACTGATAGCCCCTGAAGCAGATAACTAAGCTCAGCTGGTTCATCTCCATGTCGTCCACATAACGAGCCAGCTCATTGAATTTGCGGCAGTATTCCGCCACAGTTATACCCTCGGTCATACGAAAGGAGTCAAACTTCGCCTTTAACTTGTTGCGCACATGTTCAAGAACGAACTGGTGCCTTAACGCCTTCTTGAACTCAATTCAGGGAATAGCATGTTCCCCTGGTCCTATAAAACTCTCTTGTCGTCTCCCTCTCTCTGTTTCACCAAACCCCGGCCTCATCCCTTAAGTAAAAAGCAGCCTGTTCCACCTTAAGCTCCTTTGGACAATTGATCACCTCAAGTACACTCTCCATCTCTCTGTGCCAGATATCCAACAGGTTCGGCGCCCTGTGCCCTCATAGGTAGTAGGGTTGAAGCGAGAAATAGTGGTGCTCATCTTGGTAGCATCCATTACCTTCTCCTTAGCTTTACTTATTGTCTGAAGAGCCTCGGTAAGAGCCTCCTGTTGTTCAATCATACGAGCTACCTCATCAATGGTCATCTCTGAAGCCCCTACATACGCAGCTGATCTTTTGGGGGGCATCTTTAGCTATATAAGAAGAACAGTCGTAAGCACATAGCCTACAGCTCAAAACAAACACAAATATCCTCCCAGAAAGACATTCGGTCGAGTGCCCAAGGACACTCGGTCAAGTTCAACCAACTCGGTCGAGTCACTTATGTACTCGGTTGAGTTCAACTAATCCACAACCTGTCCAGAGATACCCATAAATCGCACTCGGTCGAGTACGAAATGTACTTGGTCGAGTACACCCCACTCAATCGAGTGCCTCGCACACTCGATCGAGTCGAAAACTTATAGGGATCCTTCCCCAAAACACCATTTTAACCACTCGGTCGAGTTGCCCTCACTCGGTCGAGTCATGCCACAGACGAACTACCTCTATGCATAAATAAAACATACTACACATATAACTTATCATGCTACTAACTGATGTTAACACCTCATCCATCATATTCCACAACTCAACTCATATCACATACTCCACATATCTCCATACACCTCAAACATATAACATCCGGCATGCATATGAAACATATAAACAAAGCATATAAGCACACAACGACCCTTGACACCCCATAGTGGCCGGTTAAAAGTTGTAAAGGCAAAAATGTGGCCTTAGGACGTCTCCCTAGCCTTTGCGGTAGCCTTAAACAACTCCTACCTTGGTTCATTTTATTTAGACACCCTAAGTTCATTGATTCATTGGTTTTAGGTTCCAAAATCGTCGCTCTGATACCACTTTGTAACACCCTCATACCCCAAGGCACCTTATCAAGGACTACCTCAAGATATGGAAGTGCTACCATCTCGGCTACATGAGGTAGTGTACATCACATAAACCATAATGAAACATAATTTAAAGGTGAACTTTAATAAACTAATTACAAGTCTCCAAAAATACCAATACAACCAAATCCAAAAACTGTGATAACAAGATAAAACAAAGTATGCGGAAGCTAGACTACTAAGGACTAGTGATGACTCCACCCTGCCAATTCCCGCTGCAACATAAACAAGGTTAACTATCATCACCTGCTAAGCCAACTGCTCACCATCCCCGAATGGATCACCACAGTTTTGAAAACAGAACGGGGTCAGTCAACTATACAATAATATGAAATATCAAAACATAAATTTGAACATCCACTGTAACCATCTTCAATACCTCCAAATTCCATAGTAACTAGTAATCGACTACACACCAAGGTGTGTAGCCCTGCCAGATTACCCATCGCAATAGGTAATCCACGCCACTAGTGGGGATCGCAACCTTACCACCAAATTCCCCGCTCACGATGAGCGAACCCAAGTTCATTAATGTGCACATCCCCCTTGCGTCGAGAAACACAAAAGGTGAACGATGGGGGTGAGACCATCTCTCACAAAGGCTCACAATACCAACTCCAACTCCAACAAGAACATCCATATCATAAACATAACCATAAACATATCATAAAATAGTAGAAGAGATCGCCACATTATAATACATATCATTCTACAGTCAACTGAGTAGGGAAACCCTACCTGATCATCAACTCGAACAATCACAACACGGAAATCAGAAAGCTTCTTCTACGAAATGTCCTCATATAACATAATTAAGTAACCAAAACAACGAACAAGGGAATCTAACCCCAAAACCTCCAAATACTCAAATTGGAGTTTCACTAACTTACAACAATACCATAAAGAACTAGATCAAAGACTTACCCTAAAGATTACAAAGACAAAGGTATGAAAATCCCCAACAAAGGATAAATTAACGCCTTGGATTGATAGGAAATAGAAGAAAGAAGTTCTACGTTGTTTAGTTTGTAAAAAGATGATTTGAGAAATATTTTAAAGTTAAAAGATAAATAACACTGCTTCACGTTCTATTTTATATCAAATCACGTAAAAACCCGTAACGAACCGGACACTCGGTCGAGTATGAGACACTCGGTCGTAAGCCACACTCGACCGAGTGCAGGACACTCGATCGAGTGCTAACACACTCGCCTGAATTCACAACAAACAGAACACTGACAGACCACCCAAACCAGCTACTCGGTCGAGTAGCCCCCACTCAGTCAAGTATCCACAGGTTACAAATCTGATGTATTACAATACCAATTATAAAATCAACTGAGTAGGGAACCCAACCTTTAGCGATTCTCAGGCAAGTGCCAATCATCACACACATACACACGGAAGACCGTCATCAATACCTACAACAACGATATAATCCTATCACGTCTAACCATAACCATAACCAAACCCACAAATGGTGACGATGACTTACCTTACTCGATCGACTGATGACTAGGTCGCATCGGACTCGCACGTCCGCTCCAATGGTGGTTTTCTAGGTGAAGGCTCAACGGGTGATAGGGTGGTAGGAGGAAGAGAGAGAAGCGATGATGGTTTTAGGTTTTGAGAAAAAAAGATGAAATTAAATGATTTGAGTTACGACTTCCCCATAACATTATATGACGCTGACGCTAGGGCACTCGGTAGAGTACTGAGCGTACTCGACCGAGTACACCGCACTCGGTCAAGTGTCACCAACACTCGGCCGAGTGTCCCTTACTAGGTCGAGTCCTTAGTCTTAAATACAATATAATCTCCGAGTCCACCCTTACCAAAGGTTCTAGCGAGGTCAAAGGTACTTAAGGTCAGTCAACGGGTCTTCCAATAGGGCGGGTATTACAACAACGCTTGCTAGCTCACACGTCTTTACCCCCAATAAGCAACACTATCACCTGTCATTTATGTAAACATGAACGCCACAGTTACTGGGGAGTAACTTAAGATTCTCCCAGCCATATTATATTAAAACAAACATAGATAAGAACATAGTTAAGACAAAGCATAATGAATAGAAGATATAATTAACATGACAAGAAAAAATAAGAATGAACATAAGCACATAGGTCAACATGAATAGCTTGATATAAGAAAGCAAGGATGAATAATGAACATACATGTCAACATGAATAACTTGGTATAAGAAAGCAAGAATGAACAATAAGTAAACATGTCCTAGGAATCACCAAAGCATAGAGCACGATATGAGAGCATAGACACGACTTAGTCAACACGAGCACGATTCCAATGGACAATGACATATGATAATAACCAAAACCAAGCAAGATTATTAGTTCTCTAGACTCATTTCATCCCGGTAGAACGACGATAATATAGCATGGTCCTAGTCTAAACCTGGTCAGACTCTCGGGATGAACGTTTCCCGATTCGACATGCGATAAACATTTCGCATTCAAGACTCGAACGATAGAAAGAAAGTCAAGTACCCCGAATTCGGCAGAACGACATGAAAGAGGCGAAAAGAGCATGAGTTAACCAAATCTCGGCAGAAAAGCACATGAAAGGCGTAAATCATGTCAAGAAAGAATATACGGCATAATGATATTTCCATAAAAAAGACCAACTCAACACAAGTATTCACTCAAGATAGGTATTTCACACTAGAAACTTGATAAAGAATCGACAATGAGCAAGTAATAACTCGAGTGTGAAGTATACTACGTCACTTGACATGTGAGTGAATGAAATTCAATGCATAAGAAGCCATGTTCCAAATGAGTAGCATAATTAAAATTTCTATGAGAAAATGGCTCGACACAAGTAGTTATTCAAGTAAGGCATTTCACACTTGAAACTTGATAAATAAACGATAGTGAAAAGGTAATAACTCGAATGCGAAGTATATGATATCATTTCATACTTTTATAACATGAATAAACATTATATTTCATATTTACATGTTACTTGAGCTTAAAATAGAACAAGCGTTGACAAAAGAATTAAGTGATACGAAACACGAGGCAAAACGTAAAAAAATAAAATGAGAACTCAAAGATGAAGTATATAGCATCATTTTATAATTTCCTAATGACGCGTGCATTCTACATAGACTTTTTGTACTGTATTTGCACGCATTTCTATGCATTTTGTGTAGTGTTTAGCTACAATTGTCCCCCGAATAGTCTAC
>VHZZ01010160.1:39455-62895 GCA_009801015.1 Silene noctiflora | reverse complement strand
TACACGACATCGTACACTTGCGAGGTTTTAAAATTACACATCAAGGGGTATGGTTACTCTTCGACGTTTAAGAGTGTAATTTGAGTAGTACACGCAAATCTCGATAGGCTGAGGTTGTTCAGGGATAGATACAATTGATGATTTTGATAATCAAGTTGGTTAGTTAGGTTGTCAAATTTTTATTTAAGGGGTATAGATATAAATATAAATAATAAAGAACACAACGATTTAGGTGAGTCAAGCGGAATAATTGTGTTGATGAAATGAAATGTAAGTGGGTACTAGAAGTTATTTCATAAACAACAAAGTAATGACAAATCAAAGGTGTTTCCAAGACGGATAGAGTAAGCCGTAAAAAGATCGAAATTATTTTTTAATCATAGTATTAGATTATAGTTTATTATAGTCCGTATTCCTTTTTTTTGCCTCCATATTTTCAACTTATTCTTTACATTGGAACATTGTCTTATAGAGTAGGGGTTGATTTTACATTGGATGTGTCGATTTTTTTTTAGGGATGGGGGTAGATAGGTCTCGAGGGAGGAGGTAAGTGTCTTGGGGGTAGGGTTACGCTCCGACGTTTAAGAGTGCTATTTGAGTTGTACAAGAAAAATGTCTATAGGTTAGGGTTGTTCAGGGATACGGTTGATTCTGTTGGTCAAGTTGGTTAGTTGGGTGAGAAGGGTACGACGAATACCTAAATGGTGTAGAAAAAAGGTATGTATGTACTAAGGCTATGATTAGAACAATTGAGAAAGTAAGTAGATAAATTTTATTTCAAGGTACTATTTTGTGAAAATGACAGAGGCATAGATGCTATAAAAATAGGTTAAAAATCTCTTAAGTAACATGTATATATACTCAATTTTGATTGTTATAGGGTGAGGGTTGCTTTTATATTGGACGTGTCTATTTTTTTTTAGGGGTGGGGGTAGATAGGTCTTGAGGGAGAAGGTAAGTGTCTGGAGGGTAGGGTTATTCTCCGACGTTGAAGAGTGTGATTTGAATAGTACAAGTAAATGTCGGTACTCGGTAGGCTGGGGTTTCCAGGGATACATTTTAGAATTGATTTTGATGGTTAAGTTGGTTAGGTGGGTGAGAAGGGTACTAGACGAGTAGGATTACTTTCCGACGTTTACGAGTATGATTTAGGAGATAGAAAAATATATTCATTTGTGGGGATGAGGTTGTTCAGGGATAGGGATATGGTTAGGGTTGATTCTGATGAGTTTGGTTGGTTAGTCGGGTGGAAAGGGTTGAATATGGAAATGTGGGTAAAGTGAGGTATTGATTGGAGAAGGTAAACAGATAAATTTTATTTGAAAAGTGTATTTTATGAAAATAAGAACCGACAAATAATATAAATCTAGGCTAAAAACCTTTAAAATATCACGTGTATAAACTCAATTTTGTTTCTTTGTTAGACACAAAACTAAATAATTAAATGTTATACTCCCTTCAATCCAATCGAATGCTCTCTTGGGTCGGGGTATAAATTTTAATGTGGAATGACTTTATAGTGTTTTTTTTGTGGCGGTGTTCTTGGAAATATTTAAGGGTGTGTATAAAAAGATGTCATAATGTGGAGTTTTAGTTGCAAYGGTATCATTGTAAATACAAGAAATAGATGAGGGTAATTATGTCAACTATTTTATTAAGTACGGAAGGAAAAGATTGGATTAGATTGTACGAAAATGGAATGTGAGAACATTGGATAAGAATGAAGGGTGTATTTGTCATGTTAATATTATATCATTAACTTTTAATTGAGTTATTTGTTTTCATGATGAAAATGATTGTAACACACCTAACTACATTATATTGTTTTGGGTGTACTGTTTGGAACCCTTCACTCTTTTACCATTTCTCTTACACCTCATTTGCTAACTAAACAAGGAATTTTGCATAGCTTTATTCCTCTCTCATTTACTAACCCAACAAGGTCTTGGTAATCAAGACATATATTTGTTCTCTATTAATTCTCAATATAGACATGACATTAAGTTAGTAACTGACGAAAATCTAGAAGAATAACATATCAAACATTAAATGCACGATTAGTGTCTTACAACTAAAATAAATAGTATAATATACTATAATTGCAACTTATTTTAGTATCCGTGCAATACACGGGCATGAAAACTAGTAAATATTTGAAATAAGGAAAAATTATTAAGTAAAACTACAATTAAGTACCCGCCTGAATTCAATTATGATTTACGGTAAGTCACATTTAGTTAATTATATACTTCCTCCATTCAACTTCACTCTACCTATTTCTTTTTCTACACTATTCACAAATAAGTCTTTAATTTCAATTTTCGCTCAATACAACACGTGCAAATATATTCATGTGGGGTCTTGTTTGATTCGTCTTTACGGGGACATTAAAAATATTTAACTTTTATAATTTTTGCAAATACGTAGCTAATGATATTTAACACTTAAAACGCGTCTTGGCAAACGTGAAAAAGTAAAGTGATAGAGTAGAGTTGAAGGGAGGAAGTAATAGGGAAATTAATTCTAGTCATAATGGCTATATAAATTATGAAATCCTGAATAAGATGTCGATCTCCCAATGGGGTTTTGGGGCTAAACTCAGAACCTGAAAAGCTAGTGGAGGTCAAATTGACAAACCATTCATGTTGTTATTCTGTGGAAATAAAAAAGGCGTGCATTAAATTTTTGCAACTTTTTTACTTTAGTGAACGGTGAACCCCCCTTTCCTTCAGCCTTCTTTTCAAATTAAAGTGAGTTGGAATGAAATCCATGAAATTGACTTGACATTACCATTTCAACCCCATGGATCAGCTGCACGCTTCGCCTATCGCTTATGTGTTTGAGGGGACTAAGGACGACTAATTGAAATCATGTCATCTATGTGTGTATTCGAATAGAAATACTTAAAAACGGAATGAAATGAAATGAAATG
The DNA here is from genome assembly GCA_009801015.1 of Silene noctiflora. NCBI lineage: Eukaryota > Viridiplantae > Streptophyta > Magnoliopsida > Caryophyllales > Caryophyllaceae > Silene > Silene noctiflora. The sequence continues at coordinate 59,963 of VHZZ01010160.1, read as the reverse complement.
AAATATGATCACGGAGTTCCAAATTCACAATCTCTTATAATTGTTTGGTTGGAATAAGTTAATAGCATGAGGGAATAAAGTTTGAATTACAAGCTAAGTAGGAGGTTGAGTAGGAAATTCATTTCATTCAATTTCATTTCAATAAAGTCATCCAAATATCCCCCTAGAATTGATCAACACGGAACTTGATTTAATAAGGATTATACATTTTTGATGGATTTACAAATGATCCTGTAAACTAAGTTTGCTGAACTGATTAAATTAATAATTACAATAAAAATAATATGATGAGAAGTATCAAAGGATAAAAGCCTTGCAAATGTTTTGAACTTACTCGACTTAAAGCTTGAATATCATGTAATTATCCTACCCTAAACATCCCAAAAGATCGGCTAAGAATGCATCTAAAATAAACTTGAACATGAAACAATGAGACCTTATCCAATTAGGCTAAAAATGCATAATATACCCATACCCAAAATTAGCTTCACCTACACTTGATCACTAAGGTCTCGTTTAGTCCATACGAGAATTAAAACCATGTGTTAATTTGTTATTCACATGATTTTAATTACTACTCTGTACATTAGAATTTACATGAATTGCATTAATATGTTTGGTTGTTATGTTGGAGTTTGTTTTTCCTAAAAGTTTTCAGTAATCATGAGGGGAAGTTGGTAGTTAAATTCTTCGATCATGTAGGAGTTGGAAACTCCTATAAATTTGAAACACACTCATTTTACAAAATATGAGGTACCTCAATAAACCACAATTAATTGAATTACAAAATTTCCATGAATTGAATATGAGTTTATGGCGGAGCAATATGGTTCGTCAAAGTTTATTTGCTCAAAAAATTCAATAGACAAAAGCTCCTAGTTAGGGTTCAAAATAGAGCTGACAAGTATGAGCCGACCTGAGTGACTTGATCTGAACCTGAGCAAACTCGACCGAAAGGGCCCGAAATGTTGTAACCCGAAATTGACTCGACCCAACCCGATTATGACCCGTAACCCGATCTAAGGGTAAGATTATTGGTAGTCTTGAGACAAGACTTTGGTAAGTCTTGAGACAAGACTTTGGTAAGTCTTGAGACAAGACTTAATCAAGACCACCAATAATCTACCAAAGTCTTATCAAAGTCTTAAGTTGAGTCTTGGAAATCCAAGACTCAACTTAAGACTCAATAAGAGTCTTGACCCCACATATTTATAATGACAACCAATAAATTGCATCCATGTGTCAAAACTATTATTGTTTTCTTTTTTATCTAAAACCCTATAAGAAAAGTGTAGTAAAAAAGTTGAGTCTGAGGTGAGTCTTACGGATAATGTATAAAGTTTGAGATGAGTCTGAGATAGGTCTGAACAATAAAATAATAATAAATGTTAGTGGAAAGCTGATGTGACAGAGTCTTAAGACTTTGGTGAGTCTCACCAATAATCTTACCCTAACCCGACTATGGCCTACCCGAATCCGAACCCTACCCAATCCGAGATTACCCGTAAGACCATAACCCTAATTGGCCCGATACATGCTTTAACCCAACTCGACCCGATCCAAAAGATAATCCGACATTAACTTGAATATATGTCCGACATAAAGGAAACTCAAGGCGATAAAGGCTAAAATAAACTGAACGACTTTTGTAAAGTTTTAGAACTAATTACCGCACAATTTCACTAAATAATGAGCACAACTCAACTCAACTCGGTAAAATAATCGAAAAAAATCGACCGGATAATAAATTGATGAGCCAAAACAAGCAAAACTTGGCCAACCCAAGCAAAACCTGATCCAACAAATCTATTTAAATGACTCGACCTTACCCGAACTTGAGCTAAGAATTTGCCCAACTAACCCCACCTGTAAGCGACCCGAGTCCGACCCAAACATAGTTGTGACTCGTCATGACCCGCCAATCAGCCCGACCCAAACCCAACCCAAACGGCCTCATTGCAATCGCTAGTTCAAAATGCGACATTTTTTTACAAATCGTAGTCCTTGCAACAACGATCAATTTTAAAAAAAATCGACAGTTTCTAAATTTGTAAGCACAGGCTACGATTAATCAAAATATTCTAGTTAAAAAAAGAGGGTACCACCTATAAAGTGAGTAAGAGACAAACCTCGAGGGTTAGGGTGCCATGCGATTTTTCCATAACTTTCTTTATGACTAAAAGTATTTTCTAACGACAGTTTTGGCGGTATCTTGTAGATACTCGGAGATAATTTAATAGATAGATCCCTCCAAAATTTAAATTTTTCATTCATTCATTAATCAAACTTCTAACCTCTTGATCAAGATATATGAACGCTTATTTATAACAACCCGATTCATCACTATTGTGATGTATACCTTTGGACCATTATTTGTCCTCACTTAACCAAAATGTACAAGGCTTTGTTAGTTGTTACTACTTACTAAGTAGTAGGTAAAATCTCTTATAAACATAAATTTAGCATAAGTTTTAAGAAGTGATACTTACAACCCGAATTCAAATCCGACCATAATTTTAACACATTTTAATCCGAACCAAATTCAAACCCGGCCATAATATTTACAGTATTTTGATCCGAGTGAATCGACTCATTTGTGAGGTCTATCTCAATCCCCAGCGCATAGTAAAATAGGTGTACCTCAGCCCTGAAATATGCAGCTTTGTTGCTGGACCCCTGCTCAACCCACTGGTTCCCCTTACTTCACTGCCCAACTCTCCAGTCACTCCCTCTCCTTTCACACATCCCACCATTTAATTATAAACATTTTGCTACGTTTTTCACAACAGTAAAAATCTAAATTAATTAAAAATAATACTCCAATTTATTAGTGCACTTAGTTTTTTGTAATACGGTTTTACACTAATATAATTGTAAAACGACGATCCCTGTAATACACAAATTGTCTATTAATAATAATAAATATAGTAATGATTAACTAATAAAAAGACGAGCGATCAAAGTGTAAGACGGTCTTATTCTATAGCTTACCGCTTTGTCTCGATTTGTTAAATTCTCTTGATTTAAACCAGGAACTCCCCTCTTTCTTTCCTACCCTCCCTCATTTATATCTCTTCTCCTTCGTACATTTCTCATTAAATAAAACATCAAACTTCTCGTTTCTTCAGCTCCAAAACTACATAAATTTCACAACAACAAAACATTGGCAAGTTAAATTTGGCAACAAAATAATACACAAAAAATGGCTCAAAAACACTTGAAGGAATTACTACAAGAAGATCAAGAACCCTTTTATTTAAAAGATTATATTGCAGATAAAAAATTTATGCTTAAAAAACAAGCACCGAAAATAAAATCACAACAAATTCAACTTAAAAAACCAAAAAACACATCAATTTTCTCAAAAAATGCTTGTTTTTTCTCAATTCAAGACTCTCCTGATTTAAGAAAATCTCCATTATTTGATTTTACATCTTCTCCTATGTCAAAAAAGAGCCCTAACAGAGTTCTTCTCCATGTTCCGGCGAAAACGGCTTCGCTTCTGTTAGAAGCCGCTATGAGAATCCAACAGAAATCGTCAAAGCCTAAAACCAATGTTAAACAATCGAGTTTCGGGTTATTTGGGTCGATGTTGAAGCGATTAACCCTACGAAACCGAACCCATAAGCTGAAAAACAATGACATTGATGACAATGTGGGGGTATTTGCAACCAATGTTTTGGTAGCCAATAATAATAGTAATAGTAATAGTAATAATATCGCTACGAGTGTGTCGTGTTCGTCGTCGTCTTGTTATAATGGGAGATCAAGTAGCCTGGATTTGGAGAGTTCATGTAGCAGTGGGAGATCATTTGGTGATAATGATGATTATAATGATGATGAATTTGAGTTTGTGAATGTTTTAAAAGAAAATAATAATAATATTAATAATAATAATGAGAATAATGAGGATTTTGGATCATTTTGTTTAAGTCCTTTCCGTTTTGCTAATTCCCCTGCTCGTCACATCATTGAGGTTTGTTACTTTTTCTCTGTTTTTTTTTTTTTTTTTTGTTGTTGTAATTATTATTCTCTTAATGCAATAATTAATTCATAATTGTCTTTGGAATTGCTTATTTTGTAGCTAGTTGAGTGATGTGATACTCATCACCTGGTTTTGATACACGGTTACAAAAATCGTGTTAGTAACGACTCATTTTCGTGAAAAATTAAGAGTTTTAACTTAGAATTAGATGTCATGACCAAATAGTAGCAGCAGTATTTAGTTTGAAGTATCGCAGAGTAGTCATTTCAATTATAGATTGAATAAGTTGTATAAAATGACCTTATTTATCTGTTTATCTTATTCTTTTGAGTTCGATGGTGAAATTATATCATGCTTAATCATTAACTTGCTCAAATCTTAGCATGTCAAAGTAATCATTTCGATTATTTACGACATTATATTGCTTCACCATGTTTATCTATTACTAGTATTTATTTTAGTTAAATTTGGCATTGGATACCTTATAGACAATTAGACATGAGACCATTAAAACCGGGTTTGCATCACCTTTAAGAGCTCAATAAAATCTTTACATTTTTCGAGTTAAGACGGTAAGTAAGGTGTTCAGGGTATAAGTATCGCCACTGATTAAATGCTTCCACTCGTTAAGTCATTTTAGTCCTTCGTTCACATATAATTTTAGGGTGACGTTATTTCTATTTTTAATCCATTTTAAAATGTTAATTTTTTTGAATTATTTGAGTAGATAATTAATGATATAAAACTACATAAAGCACTTCATTAAATCCATTTAAGTAGGAATAGAGTAAGTACAATAATTTGGGTCACATCATGCTGTCAAATTAAGAATATATGTACCTGTGTAAAGTTGAAACTGGAAAAACAACAATGTGAGTCAAACTTTTTTGAGTTGTTAATTTAGTCAAACTTTTTACCACTTTTACTGCGTGGGAATATTTGATACAGTAATTAATGTTTTGGTTTCAGGACCCTAATTAATAAACTGCAAAAAAAACTGTAAATATTTTTATTGATCTAAGTGAATTTCTAACTCAGGTGAGCTGTCGGCTGTAGAATCTGTACTAAAGCTTCTTTTACTTGGATTTTTGTTATTTTGTTCTAGTGAAAAATACTATTTTACCCTCGTATATTAGACAACTCTTAACACGACAATATCCGCCTTAAGACAAAAATAGGCAAATATATTCCGATTTACATATATTAGACAATTTTTTTGTTATATTCTAAGAGGTTTTCTTTTTTATATATCATCTGTCATACTGACTCGTCTTAAGTTTAAGCCGGATATTAGTTATTACCGTCTGAAACCAGAATTTGCGAGATTTTAAAGGGTATGCATGTCAATATACAGAAATTTGTAATTTTGTGATCACGTCTCTGCCATAAAAATCTTTTCTTTTAAGACAATGTTTGTATTTTTATTGGGAAAATAATTTTAATTTATTTAAATTTTGTACTGTTTTCAAATAAGACAAACAATGTTTTTGGATTATTACCTGCTCCCATAACCTTCGTCGACAGCTTTAATAAAATATTATTCACCTACTCGGTTTGTGTAATGCCTTGTTGAATTTATTTAACATTTTTAACAACCACCAATAATTATGTTTACTAGCCGGATTAGTAAATATTTTAATTTATTATTACTAGCTATTTTAAGTAAAAACTAAAAAGGATGTCTTTTCAAACATCAAAGAGACTCTAATGTTATTTAATACGGAGTACATTCGAAATAGATTAAATGATTTAAAGGTAACTTAATTGATCAATAGTCGATCTAATTTGAATTTCACATCTTCCTTTAATTTAGAGTAGAATTTTTTGTATTAATCTTTATTCTAGCTAAAAATAAGTCGATAATAATATTTTAGATATAAAGAAATAGAAAGTCATGACGTATCTGGTGGTAGTCTGTATATACTAAGACAATAATTCATAAACATTGGATAATTTACATTACGTACAAGTTTTGTCTTTAGGGACCAATTCAGTGTACCCCATATAAGTCTAAAAATAAGTATTTGGTAAATGCATGATTAATTTAATTTTACTGTTATTTTATTTTCTGAAAAATTTGAAGAATACAAATGAATGATTGAAACATAGCGAGTAATATTCTGATAATTATTCGATTAAGCGAAAGAAACATATAAATTCCTAAGGCTAATTAGAAAACGCACGCATGTAACTTTTGATGCAGGACCAGAAAAGCTATGAAAAAGAGAGCTCATCAGTAAAATGTCAACTAGAAGAAGATGAAGATGAAGAAGACAAGGAACAAAACAGTCCAGTTTCCGTGCTCGATCCTCCATTCGAAGACGATTACGATGGCCATGATGAAGACTACTACGATCAACAATGTAGCTATGCTCTTGTACAAAGTAAGTGCCAAAGTTGTAGTACATTACCTCTTTCTATATTATTGGCTTCTTGCATTTTCTGTTTTATTGTATGGCTTTTTGTTAGTGAAAATGACAACTTAAACGGCGTTTTAGGCTTTAGTTTGATATTTTGAACTTCCAGGGTTGGACTTAAATGTCGATTCCAGTCTTCATTTTGTGGACACTGTTGGCTGAAACATTGTGACGGGGAACCTAATTAGTAGCAAAGTGCAGCACTCGTTATCCCAAACTTCTATAAAGTGGTTAAGATTATCAATTTTTGTTAACCGATAATTCCTAAATATGAGACTTTAACATAAGTATAAAATAGCAAAACTTTATCTCTTGTTCGCTAATGGTGCTTTTATCGCGTTAAAATTGTGTTAATATCGCGTCAATATAAACTACTCCGTTCATGGTTCATACACCAATGATCTTAGGGGAACATCATTAATATGAGGAGAGCTCGAGAAGAGTACAACTTTTAAATATTTATGAAATGACTTTTTAGACAATGAGGACCGTCTCACGTAATAAATAAAATAGAGATGTTTGTTATAAGGTAATTTGACGATCTTAGCATTCAACCATAAAATCTATGCGTGGGATCCATTTAAGATATTTGACCCACCCGCATGTGTGGTTTTTGTGACTTGAAATGTGCATGTGTGCTTTGACTATTGACATTCTTATTGATGAACTTGGTTTCACATTTCACATTCGATATTAGCTAATAAGTCTAATTTAATGGTCCAAGATTGAAACCAACTAGCCAAATTAATTAAATTATTAGTGTTATTATTATTTGGTGACAATTATTATGGTTTTTCTAAGGCATGTTCTATTAAAAATAATTAAATTCTCTCTTATTTTAATATTGTTATTATTAAGATATTAGGAAAGTATTGTCACGCACTTAAAAGAATAAGAAGTATTACGGAGTTGTATTAGGAAATTAGAATTTAGATAATATTCTGTCTCCTAATTTAGGTAACTAGTTTAAACTATAAATACGAAGTTTATGTATTCTATCTCGTATTTACGTATTATTCATCTATATAATTCAATATTACAATATAATTACTCTCTTTTATATTTTTGGCATGCTCCAAAAAATTGTTAGTAGAGTCCAACGATGTTATAGGATAATTGTAAGTTTGTTAATACACAACACCAACTATGACTGCACACAGTAATTATAATTATAATGTAAAACGGTGTTACAGTGTGATGCGACTATTTCATAGTGTGAGACAATTAGACGGTCTTAGATTATAATTTGTGCTGATTGTAAGAAGTTAAAGTTAATGACTAGTGACCCTTGTTTCTTGATCGTGATTTATGTTTCTCCTACTGTTATTAGTAGTTGAATGCTCAACTACCAATTTGTTTTAGTGATTTGAAAAGTCATATTTTTTGGATGGAGTAATTGATTCACTATTTGTTTTCTGTAGATTACAATGAAATAACCGAAAACGACTTGCTAAAATGCGATTAATACATTTTTCAATTCATTCATTTTCATCCCGAATCACAAAGAAACAACTTTTCCCAAGACATAGTAATGTTTTGTACATTTCGACCATGTTATTGGATGACTAGACGTGGCAAATGGGTTATTTAGGCTGGATTCTTTCGAATATTTTGCAATTGAAGTTGGTTGTGGACTTGTGGTCATATTCACATATTGGTTTGATGTCGATTGTATGCAACGCTAACCTTTATAATTGTTTACAGGAGCAAAGCAAAGACTGTTACACAAGCTTCACAGGTTCGAGCAATTGGCAGAGTTAGACCCAATTGAGCTCGAGAAACGAATGAGTGAAGACGAGAAATATGGTGATGAAGAACTTCAGTCGGAACAACCTCAAGATATCGACGAATATGACTTTGAATCATTCACCTTCGCTAAGATCGAAAATTCCCCTGACTTTTACGAAGACATTGCTAAGAAACCAGGAATCAAAAGGCTCATCTCTGACTTGATCATCGAAGAAGAAAATGTCGAAAATGTTATGGACAATGATCAAATGCTCATTAAAAGGGTATGCAACAGATTAGAATCATGGAAAGAAGTGGAATGCAATACCATTGACATGATGGTGGAAATGGATTTAAAGGCAGACATCGGTGACTGGAAGAAGCATCAAAGTGAGATTTCTGAGACTTCAATTGACATTGAAAGTGCTATTTTCGCGGTGTTGGTTAAGGAACTGGTATCGGACCTTGCATACTCTGCTGACTGTTGAAGACAGTAAATTTTGCCTACTATTTGTTTCATTCTTTTTCTGGAATTAGCTCGGATGGAGGACGGAGTTATATCTAACACTAGAGATCAACCTGATATTAATCGCGGTTTAGTGGTAGTTTCAGAGGATTAATGTGTTGTTATGGTGTAATAGACATGGGGTATGTATATTCTTGGTAGATCAGATATCAGCTAGCATCATCTCGATGTTGGGTTTTCTATGAATAATGTTCTGAAGTTTTGCACAAATATTAGGCCTTGCTTATATCATTTCTTTTCTTAAGCAAGTCGTAGATGTCAACTAACTTATACGAGTATTAACCTACAAAGTTGTAAGAAAAGTGTCATTAGGACTAACTCACCGACAAAAAAACGCTCCTCCATTCCAATCATTTGTTTTACGGTTTTTATTGAGAAGTTCAAATCCGGAATCTTTCCTGTAGGATCTGTGTTTTGAGATTTTGTTGTCTAAAATCAGTTTGAGCATGATTTAACACTGTTATAGCTTGGATTTCATGAATGCAGCAACGCAGTGGGGGTAAGATAGAGCAAAAATAAGTGACCACCCGAGCCTCTTCATTAAATGCATGAAAAGAATTCTGGACAGACATAGATCAGATATAGTGCTTTCATTATAGCCGCGCTTTGCAAGGACGGGACAATTCATTAGACCCGTTTATAAATTGACTCGACCTGATCAAGGAGATGTTGTGGTTTTACATAGTTCCGACACACTTATCCGCTCTAAGCCCACATACTATTGTTTGCTTGGGGTTCTGACCGGCTTAGCACGCTTTCATCACCAGAATATTGATGGACGAACAAAAAAAGGTCAAAAGACCTATGCAGCATTGGCCGGGTTACTAAATTTGGCCGCGACCCTTCATAATCCTATAATAAAAACTTAGGTTCTGCCTTTTCTGACTTAATTTCAACTCACTTTCATTAAGCTCGCCTCTATTCAATTAAGCTCAGCAACACTAAGTCACGGTTACAATAACATCATTTTGGTATGGAATTAGCTACACGATAATGATGCTAAGACATAAAATCACGACTGGACAACGGGTCTAAAAACTCCATTTGAGACAAATGTGTACCTAAATGGTTTAATTTATTGATAGTTGGCACATCATTTTCTTATGTTATCTTCTAATGATGCAAAAGAAGAAGAAAAAAAGGGAGAAGTTATCTCAAGTACATTAGAAGTGGGGGAAGGAAAGGGATTACTCTTTAATTATGAGAATTAGCCGTCAAATTCAAATGATTAGGATTAGTAACAGATCATTGTTTTAAGTGCCAATTATTAAGACTCAAGTAAAGTAAATTATACTGCTGCCCATAAACATTAGAATGTTAATCAATGATGGGACAACCTAGCATAACCTAACATACCACTATCACCAGTAAAAGTAAGCAAGTATTCGGATAACATCATTCAACTACTCTAGTGTTGCTCATAATGATGTTATACTATTATCATTGGAGGGAATATATCCTTTGTCATTTTTCAAATTTAATAATTTCTCTCTGCCAATCATTTATCGGGATAAGTCGTAGTCAATTGTATGGGTCTTCGTTTTACCCGTGATTAAAAGAACTCATCATATGAATAAAAATAAAATAAAAATAGATGATTGGAACGGACAAGTATAACAGACAATTAGTAAGACCTGGTAAACGGGTCCTTCGGTTCAGTATCGGAACGGGCTAAATCGGTTTGGTTTTAATCGGGTTGATCATAGTCTCGGTTTCAGTTTGATCACGATCAGGTCCATTTCGGTTAGCCATTTAATTTGGTTTGTGTTATATATTTCAAGTCGGGTACCGTGTATACTATAGTAACAAGACCGCCATGCTAATTAATAGGATTTGGTGGACCCATAATTTTAAACGGATGGACGGCTAACCCTCTCGGTCGACCACCTAACATAGGGCAATTGAGTCAGAAACAGTCATCAAAGCTCAAACTGATGAAGTAGCCCTTCAGGTATTGTACGCGTACAACTCCGCAATATTTATTTACGTGATCTATTGCATTTATGAAGTTGTACGCTTCGTTTTTAATAAACAGAAGAACATCACATAAATATTCAACGGGGCCAACGTGCCTTTATTCATAACAACCTCATTTTCATCTTTTCGGAGGCGCATAGTTAAGCTAGTGAGACATGCATACATAAGGAAACGTAAAGAGTTCATCGTGACAAAGTACTTTGGATTTATTATCGAACTACTTTCTATTGATACCGGGACAAAAACTCCAATTTTTATGAAAATTAAGATTTTGTCCATAAGAAATTTAGGAAAGTTTAATTACTAATTACAAACCCGAACTATGTTAGATACTTTTGATACAAAGATCAAGAAAAGAAATATATATACTTAAAAGGAATACAAAGCGTAAAGAGTTAAATGTGATAAAGTACTTGTCTTCGAATAGTACGGATATGTCATATCCTAATTTTAATGAAAATCATAATTTCATGATTGGAGAATTTAGGAAAGTTTAACTACTAATCACAAACGGAGACTATCTTAAATCAATACCAAGGTTACATTACATGTGTTCGAATAGTCCTAATGGCTAAAATGGAGGTATAGCGAACAAGAGGTTCCGGGTTCAATTCGAATTCTCCCACACCCGATATTTCAATTCACAAAAAAAAAAAAAAAAAACAGACTAGAATGTGCAAATACTATCTACTTGTAAAATGTGTTACAGTAGACATTTTGAATTGTTACATCTATGGTGATTTATTTGAACAGTAAGGTACTTTAGGAGGACAGTCATTCGTTCCCTCACAGTATACAAAGAACAGAATATTAATGAGTTAACAACTCAAAATGGTACAAAATTACCCAAAAAAAGCTGAGAATTGAAAGTATTGTAACTTTTCCCTCTTCTGTAGGCACATATAAATTGTAGACACCTGATTACAGGTAGAAATTGACATATCCATGAAATAAGTAGGTGAACAGCCTGCATCAGAATATGTGTTGGTACCATCTCTACATTAAGTGATGGTATCAGCATCCAATGAGTTTCAAAAACACAATGCTTGCCTCGGCGCCTCGCCACCATCAGCTCGTATCGACTCATGCGTGTTTTTTATATACACTTTATTATTTTAATGGTGTAAACAAATCAAGTTGTGCGGCTGCTTCCCAAATATTTGGTACCCAATTTGTCTTCTACTTCAAAATTCCTTAACAGCATTCAATCCACAACTAATGATTCAGATACTACATTACACGAAATTTCTTTCGGATTAATTGATAAACAACTAAACATATTAATTTCAATAATGATAAACCCTACAAATTTCAAAAAAAAAAACATATTAATAATTACTAAACAACTAACCGTACCTCAGTAATTCAAGAATTATGATTTATTGTTTAAGTTTTTAGAGCAATTAGATTCAATTTTGGGGAAAAAGGTACATAAAGAGTTAATTAGTTTAGTTTAGGTAAAATGGTATGATATGGAAAATTAATGAAAAAAATGCATGTAAAAAAGTAAAATCCCCCTACCGACAGTTGGGGCAATCTCCTTCGGGTACTGAAGGCAATTTAATGGGTTGACCACTTGTTTAAGAGATGAGAGCTCTTACCAATCACACCAGTCAACTTTGGTTGAAAAAAGTAATTATGGCGATGGAAATAGTCTATCTTAGATGCGCAATCTCATCGACAACCTAGCCCAAATAATCAAGGCCCACTAATAAAAGGTTACGGCTAAAAGTATATTGTCTGCAATACAAATTCACCCAACTATTTATGAAGGTTGATCACTTTTAGAACTAGGACACACAATAGTAAATTAGCCCATAAAGTACTGGGAGATTTAAAGTTGCACAACAAGGTCTGATAAGATCCACTAATACAAGGCTAACGTCAGTGGCCCAAAGACTACTGGACTGTACCTAGAGGTATACAACATAGCGGGCCAGCCCGGCTTTGTTGGCAGACATCTAGCAGTCTGGCCAGCACTAAGCACGGTCTAGCAAGGCCCATATATCTCCTCGGGCTGGGCTAGTACCGTAACTTCTTTGGCTCGGCCCGGTCCAAAAACAAATAGAAAATGAAGACCCAGCTCGGCCCAACACTTGCCTTCTACTTAGTGGGTCGGGCTAGTGCTTCACAAAACTGGCCCAGCACTGACCCGACCCTAGTTTAGTATCGTGTCTGGATTGTTGACACTCAGCCCGCACTGGCTCGACCCAGCGCACATATCTAACTATAGCCCGGGGGAGGGGTGAGCTCAGTGGCCTTGAACCTTGTGCATTTTGGGCGGAAAAAAAGAAAGAAATGCGACAACCCCATCATGGTGGATGCATGACTTATTTACTTAGTCGATTTAAGCATGTTCTCGAGAACTGTTTCGACCAAGGTACGAGTGCCAATCCCCGTTGATGACCGGGTGCTTGCATTTAATCCGCGCTTTACATCGTTCACCGCATTCGTGAGTTGTGACTGTTGGGGTTTTTTTGTTGCCAAAACCAACGACCATTATCCGACTATAACCATAACATTGTGTCTTATATGAATTTATAAATGAGTAACAAGATTCAAAACATAAGAAATTTATGATTTTGGAATATAGAAATGAACACAACAAAGCTAATAGAGTATTTTTTTTTTCTTGATCTTCGAGTAACCCGTGTCAATTCAAACAATCAAAATACTCTTACGGTTGATGTTTAAAGTTTAATTTATGGTTGCAATTCCATAATCGATATCCAACAAACACCACTTAATACACATATGATATACACGTATAATTACAATAATAATTACATCTTACAAGAATGTTGCAAATAAGAATTATCACTCCTAAATTCTATCAACAAATAAAATAATACATTTATCTAATAATATGGAACCTAAATAATTAATTATTTTTGTAATATGGTAAAATAGCATACACAGCCTGCATTACGGTCAATACCAACAAAATAGCCGCGGCTAACGCAGAAATAAACGACCAAGGAGTATTAAAATACGTATACTTAAAACTTGCCCAATGAACATGCCAACTATTTTGGTAATAAGTATTAACATCATCAAATAAGTTTGCTAAGTAGCATTGATCAATATCAAATGCAACTTCCTTACCCAAATTATTGACAAATGTCGCGATTTCGGCCTCTGTTCCGAAATAATTCTCAATAATGTTATGGTCACAAAGGTGCTCAACGTCCTTAGCCGTGTTAACAAGGCTATCAACAAAAGTTGTGTACGTGGTGAAATAAGTGGAACAATTCTTGTGACATTGTTCGAATGCTACGCAATTTGCAATTAACGAGGTCATGAAATCATCAAATGTTACCGTTGGCATTTCTATAACGCCGTGATTGAACTTTATTGCTAGGAAGGTTTGGGCTTGACCCGGATGGAGTTCGATCCCGGCTTGTCGGAGCTTTGAGACTGGTAGGATTATTTGGGACGGAGTTGGGTTTCGTTTGGATCGGGTTTTCGGAATCAATTCTGGTGTTATGAAGCTTGATCGTAACAGGTCCAGTAAATGTTTGGGCTTTAGATCCTGTCACCAAGCACATCATATAAACACACAATGTCATATTGAACATATAACATATTTTCCCTCCCATTTTTTAAAATTGCCTAGAAAAACTCCTCGCAAATTCTGATTTTTATACCTTTAGCAAAAGCGTATCTTAGTTATTCGTTTAGAAATTTACTAACATTGTTTTTGTCACAGAGACTAATAAATTGAGGAATACACCATTCACTAATTTTATTTCTGAATGACCAGTATATTTATACTTCTATATATATATATGCAAACATATTCAGAATCACAAATTTTGGTTCAAAATTGGAGTATATGTCTTACACTTCGAACGGGTTAAATAATACGGAGTATGATAAGACAAAAGCAGAATACTTAAATATTAGCAAAAGAAATTTCCTATTTATACAAGTGAAATATTATTTTACCCGTTTTAATCTTAAAACGGAATGATTATCGCAAAACGCCAAATGCATAAAAGAATATTCAAAAGTGAAATAGAACAAACCTTGTAGCTCCATATGACTTCATTAGGCCTTTGAAGAGTATAATTGAAAAAGTCCAAACACAAAGTTGCTAAATTATACTTAAAACCCACATCATCATCATCATCATCATCATCATCATCATGATCATGATCACCACCTTCATAAGTCAAATCAAACAAAATTTGCAACACAAAATAAGGAATTTGATTTTCAAACCTATGTAAATCCCTTAAAAGTGCAGGAAAAATCCATGACATTGAAGCAATTGGATCATCAATTTGAAATGCTACAACTTTAGCAACTTTCCTAAAAAGTTCAAGAATAAAACACCCATCAACAACCATCATTTCCAACAATTCTTGTGCCTCTAAATGAATAATCTCTGAGTAACATTCCCTTATTTCCGCCTCGTATCGAGCTACCGAGTCGAAAAGGGCTAAGAGGGTTAGCTTGGTTCGAGTCAAGAGTTGACCTAAGTATTGGTATTTGTGTTCTTCCATCATTTGGAAGTGGGTTTGACCATGGTGAAATGGTCCTATGGAAATTATTTGTGGTTGGTAGAGTTTACCGTTTACTTCTGTGAATGTCTTTGGTACTTTGAAAATTGAACATGTTCCTCTTCCAACTGATTTGCTTAGGATTTTGGGATCCGTGGTCATCTTTTTGTGGATCGTGTCTAGGCGATCGACGTCTATTGTAATGACCTCGGTCGCCTGGTGCTCGTGGTTATGCTGGTTATTCTTGGTTGTCATGGATTTGTTTGGAAGTTCTTTGAGAGGAGAATGTTAAATGTCGATTTTTTTACATTTTTTTCCTACAACATTTTTTTAAAAAATGTTGAAGATTTGCTAGATTATGCTTCCGATTTGATTATTATATGCCAACTGGCCTTTCAATTAACCATGTCTCTAACAATCTAACTATTAACCTAATCAACAATAAAAATTGAAGATTATAACATGTGTCTATGTCTTGGAACATGAAAACGAATTGATACTATTTTAAAAAAATTTGAGCAAAATATTACATATAAAAAACATCTAAAAATAATCATTAAATAAATATCTAATGCGTCGGGAAGCAATTATAAAGATGCACTTATAATTTGTTGTTCCTATATGTTGTGCGGAAGCGTGAATATCTTCGTGTTGGGCCTCTGCTGCGTGATGTCCACCGTCCTCACGGATTTACTATTGGGCTCCTTCTCAAAAGGTCGTACTATTATATTTTCTGGACCCTTATAAAGATGATCTTCTATCTCTATTCTACCGATGTGGGACATGGGTTTGCACCCGAACACTATAATAAGGCTATAACCATCTATTACCATTAGAAAAAAATTTGTATTTTAAAATTTTTAATATACTATAAATTGTAGTTTGAAATTAAAATTTGCGTATCTTAAAAGGTATTCACAAAATTAAAAAAACATACACTAACGTATTCAATATATGGTGAACAAGCAAAAAGGATTATTCCATTACGAAAGACTGGAAAAAGACCAGTAAGCTTGTTTTTAATTCTTTAAATCACTAAAATGGTGCATCTGAATGATTCATTCAAGTTATTCAAGGACACGTATTATAATTTATAATTTATAATTCATACGAAATTAGGAGTAGTAGTATATATAATATATGTTTTTTGTTTTGAGGCGGAGCAATGAATGATTCAATGACCGACGATGATGGATGGGATGCCGACTTGCTTTTGTACAACTATATACGGAGTAGCATGCCAAGTAGTCAACCAAAGGAACATAATAATCTTTGAGGCCTTTACGCAATGGGTTTACGTTGCTTGTGGAAACCTATCCACTGTGCTTGCCTTGTCAACACCATGCTTAATTTACCATTGCTTTAATCGGATCCATCTCTATTTGATCCGCTCCATAAACTTTTCTCTCATTTCCTTCCTCACAAAATTAATCAAAATAGAGAAATTTACACAATTGTATATGCAAATTCTCATGTCAATTGTGTAATAATTCTAATTTATTAAGTTTATTAATTATGTTATATCAAATTAGGGAATTAATTTACACAAATTAAATTAGGATGTGTTTTAAGGTGTATGGTGGTGATACGGGGGTGAACAAGGGGAATCTGGCGTGCGTTGCCGGCGTTGGGGTGAGACACGGGGTGCGTCACCAGCGTAGGGCGGAAGTCCGACGTCCGTCGCTGACGTAAGGTGTATGGTGGTGTGGTGTTAGAGGGGGTGAAGCCAACGACGGTGTTGGGGTTAGACACGACATCCATAGCTGACATAAGACCCAAGTCCGACGTGAGTCGCCGACAATGGTGCCGATGTTGCTGGTGATGTCGTTAGGGCGGCGGCGGTGGCAGGGGAGGGGTAATAAATAGTTACATGTGGTTTTGGCATAGTGACTAAGAAAATGGAAGGAGACCATTTCTAAGGATGACGAGTATCTTTCAACGTTATGGTGTATCCAATCGAACCCTCTATCAGACAGTTAATCAACAACAAATGACGTTGGCTAGTGCCTAGTCCAGTAAAGTCCATTTATGTACCCATTTTTAGTCAAGACAAACACATAATCTATGCTCAATCCTCCATATCACCCAAGCTATGTCTTAGCTACAAGCCTACGTACAACTCCAATTATTCAGCTATTATTAGAAGCTGTAACCCAAGAAATGACTATTGAGCCACCAAGATGCAAAATTCTTGTCATCACTAGGCTATTCTATGACACAGTATAATTTATTTCATCTCTTTCCCAATTTTTTTTTTTGAAGTAAGGTTGTTAATAAGAAAATTAATTCCTCCCAATGCGCCGACGTTATCACTTCCTTTATTTATTTATTTTTTTTTAAAATATTTTAGCGAGTTTACCCTTAGAGAATAAATCGCCACTTAAAGTGGCGATGTTGTCCTCTTAATCAAAATAAACTAATTTAAATATTAACCAAAATAAATTAATTGAATACGCCGTCAAACAAAGTTTTTGTATGAATTAATATTATAAAAATTCATCCTGCACAATAATTAAATAAACAAATTAAGTACGATGACAAATAAAGGTTTTATATTAATTAATTTTAAAAAAAATTGTTCAACACAAAATTTTTGTTCTTATTGGCCTTTAAAATAAAACGAAATGAATAAACGTAAATTGTTCTTCTTAGGCTAGTTATATATTATAGGACGGTATTCAGGGTAAGATTATCAACAAGACTCTTTCAAGTCATAAAACTCTGTCACATCAGCTTTCCACGAACTTTTATTATTTCTTTATTGTTTAAACTCATCTCGGACTCACCTCAAATTTTATACATTATCCCTCAAACTCATCTCAAATTTTATACATTATCCCTCAGACTCATCTATACTCTATTTTTCACTTTACTTTTTTTTTTTTTTTACAAAAAGAAATAACACATGGATCCATTTATTGGATAATTTCCCCTTGAAAGTGAGGCCAAGACTCACCCAAAGTCTTAAGAGCAAGTGAAATGGAAGAACTGTTTATAAAGTTCTTCCTTTGTCATGTCGTATTTTAACAAACTCAAGAATTAAGTATTTTTGTTACAATGGGAGAACCTTAAATAAAGTTCTTTCATATATCAATATTAATTATTTAATTTAATTAATTGGTTAATTATTCATTGGGACTCAAAAAATTTTCTTGGTTTTTGAAAGAACTTGGTTCTAAATATCAAACTAGGTTTGTTCATCTAAGAACAAACTTTTTTTTGCAATGGGACAAACATTATTTTTGAGTTTTGTTTTGAGAATCCCAATGCTAAGAACCAGGACGAACCTAGGGCACGATTACAACAGGGGCCAGTTTTCATTTTCTCTCCGTCTATACTTAGTTCATCATAGTTTTCATTTCCTCTCCGTCTATACTTAGTTCATCATAAATGTCACACTGTTATTATAGTGTTTTATAAGACGGTCTCATAATTAAAGTTGAGACCAAAATCGTAAAAGTTGCCTTGGTGGTAAAATTATTCACGGAGAAGACAAACATGTTGAATGATAAAAATAGTCGGTTCTAAAAATATTATGAAAATAGTTACCAAACTAAAACTATAAGTAGGGATAAAAATAAGTGTAGATAATACTCCATATAAGTTATAAAAGGTTAAGGAAATGAATCTTAGGCAAAATAAATAAATTGTAGAAATGTCAAGTTAAGAAATGGAATCTTAGACAAAATAAAGAAATTTCAGATATAAAATAAATCACAAAATTTGATGTTGCGGCAAGTCGAACACGCAACTACAAGGAAGCTTCATTCTGAAGTGGCAAACCAACCGCTGTACTAACTGCAAATGAATGATACAAGGTAGCGTTGTTACTACTTAATACTTAATCAGCTAAGTTGCGCCCGGGCCTTGGCGTAGCTTCGCCTCTGCTAAGAGCCTTCATTACAATTGCCGTAAGTTAAGATTTTGATAAGACTTTGATAGATTATTGGTAGTCTTACCAAAGTCTTGTCTTAAGACTAACCAAACTTACATAATCTTAAGCTCTGTTTGGCAAGACATTTCGGGTACCTGATTTGGTCATAGTAGCTTATTTAAGCAAAATTTCAGCTACCTTATTTTTTTATAAGCGTTTGACAAGTAGCTTATTTAACCAAATAAGCTATCTGAAATGAAATGCTACCTAAAGTAGCATTTGAGATTTCAGGTAACTGATGTGATTTGATTTTCCTTTTTTACCCCTTAAATCTATACTACTAAATAATTATCATTTATCCTTTTATGTAATTTTATCAAAATTAGTTACCTTTTCCGTTAGTTTGCCAAACATTTTTTTTATATAATCAGCTACTTTATCAGTTCCTAATTTTTAACTATCTTATTAGTTAGTTTTTCAGTTTTGAGCTACCTTTTTAGGTTTCAGTTACCTTTTTAGTTAGTTTTGTCAAACAGAGTCTTACCTAGATGAAGAGTCGTGCTTTTTTACATACGGATTTTACTCTTTCACATACGCCTTTTAATTTACCATGTTATTTTTTTTATTCTCTCCTCCAATTCATTTTTTTCTCCCTTCCCTCATCTTCCTTCACCACCAACAATTTTACCCTTATCATTTTTTCACTTTCTCGCTCAAAATTATTTACCCACTTTACTCTCCCTAATCCTTCACATACTTGAGATCAAGATGAGAGCATGAGCATTCACTTTTTGTTTGTTTGAGGCCTTTGATTAGCAGTACATAACTCGCACAACATTGAAAAGTGCATCTCTTGTAGCCGAGTGCATATAGGAATCAAGATATGTGTATACAGAGGCGATTCTAGAATTTGTTTACAGTGGGTGCAGATTTATATTTTTTGAAAAGTTAAAATAGAAATTGGGTATTATAAAAACTGTGTAATAGTAGTTTTTAATTTTTGTAGTAAAAAGTGACATATTTTCAATTTATTAACGGTCTATGAAGAAGAAAAGTAACCAAAAATATAAAAAAAACATATACACATTAGTCCCTATTCCATGTCATTTGTGATTTATTATATTTTCATGTAAAATCAATTACAAATGAAATTAGTTTAATTTTAATATATTACGGTATATGAGGAGGTGTGTCTTATCGGGATAATCTTGTGAATAATCCGGAGTAATTGTCGAGACGGTAAATACTTGTGTAAGGTGCTTTTACACAAATTTGTCGTAAAACGAGTTCGTTTAATAACCATGTTTATTCGCTAATAGGATTGTGTTTGGATCCGTTTTACTAATATAATATTTAGTGTTCCTTAGACCTATTGCAATGAGTCTAAGCAACTATCCGCTGCACCTTACCACATTTACTGATCTTAGATGCTTCTTTATGCTACTTAACAATTATTTCTGAAAAACAGAGGGGATGCAGGCGCACCCCCTGCACCC
>VHZZ01010151.1:16345-27646 GCA_009801015.1 Silene noctiflora | reverse complement strand
TTATCATTTTATCAATATAAAATGTGTCTTATAATAATTAATTAGTTAATTTTACAACCTCTTGTAAATATTATTAACTAAGTACCTCCGCCCAAACTATACACATATCGTAATAATTTAGTTAATTAACTATTTAACCAATTATCATATAGTTGAATAATAAATTCCTTTGGCTTGAGTTCGTAACTCGTCATTAAACAATAAATTCACTTGACTTAATAAAAGTCAATATATACAAGTTACTAATTTTATTATATCTTATACAAATAATCAGTCATTCCATTTGGGCATCATCCTATAGGCGTGACCGAAAAGGGATCAGTTAATCACCGCCGTCTTACGACAATAACGTCAAACTCTAATCAGCCGAGCGTTACCAATTTACGTTGATCAACTGACAAATATAATATCCCTGATATTCCTTTTATGATATTTATTATGTAGACGCACTATTGAGGAGGACACTACTCCAACACTTACTAATTCCCTTTACTTTTGTAAATCGTAAAAGATGGTTTAACATATCAAAATTCAAAGTGTGGACAAGTTCTTGCAAGAATCCGGGCTAATTTTTACCAAAATTAAGCTTAACATACCGATTGTTACAATGAAATCGGGACAAATTTTCAGCTTGTGCACTCAAAAAGATGAAGTTTTAAGACGAATTTTCTGTGGAAAAAAATAGCTAAAATCAAGCGCCAAATATGATAATACTATCATCTCCTACCCTTTTCCAACCTTTAAACATGGATTAGGATGGCAAAAGTCGAAAATTTGGGACAAACCCTAGAAAATCCGGGTTGAATGTTACAAAAATTCGGACTGAGTTTGTAGTTTGTAACATCAATAACAAGGAATTCAAGGAGTTTCTAACAAAATCCGACAATTATAATGCAAACTTAAAGCATAAAATTGAAAATTTTCAGAATTCATTATTCTACCATGGTTTCCTAATTGCTTCAAAATCAAAAGAGGAAACTGAAATTACCTTGAATTAGTTTTCAAATTGAACCAAATGGATGAACTAGAAGGATTTGAAGGAACAAAAGCACAAATTCTTGTTTTAATAAGTAAGGTTTTTGAGAGTTTTAGGTTTAGAAAGAAGGAATAAAGTGTAAAGAATGAGAAGGAACAAAAGCACAAATCCCGTGTTCTGTAACAGCGGCACTCGATCGAGTGTCTAGGGTACTCGATAGAGTAGCCTCTACTCGATCGAGTTAAGGGTGCTCGGTCGAGTACATAAGAAACATAATCTTTGCCAATTCTGTCAATTACAGAAAGTCGGTCGAGTGCCCACATGATCGGTCGAGTAAGGCCTATTCGGTCGATTAGTCCCTTGTACTCGGTCGAGTAAGTCCAAAATTAGCAACAACTTATCATGCGTTGATTGGTCACTCCTACAAAACAACAATTCGCTCGAAGTCTAAGGCGTACTTAGAACTCATCACTAGTTATCTCTCGTACCAACACTATAACCTACTCGTCACTTTACATGAAATAAACACCACAACAGAACATTATAATACTTACTGCCTTGCAATTTAGATTATATATAATCCAATTATGTACAACGATGTTTTATCTTATTCACATACATATCTAATCTACAACGATAACATGTTCATACCATTTATCGAATACTGCAAATAGGTAAACCAGTTATCATCATACATGCCACCACATAGCCACACACATGCTTTTAATATATCCTACTTGTCCCATCCACATTTTTATGCACGCAATAGTTAAGACAATCACGCCTCACATATGCCACCAACTACACACGACATTACGTCTGCACATATATCTTGTACACCGTACACATGTTCGCGCAATCCCTGACTCCATATCCCCATTCGAAGTGGCTCGCTTAAGCATATTAGGGCCATTATTTTGGAATGAGGGCGCCTACCCGCCCAAAATCAATTACAAAGAGGCTCCCAACATACATACACCAGATTCATTTTATTTGACTCTCTACGTTCATTATGTCCATTGGTTACAAGTTCCAAAATTGTCACTCTGATACCACTTTGTAACACCACCATCTACCAAGGAGCCTTAACCAGACCTTCCCTAGCAAATACGGGCATTGCCATCTCGGTTGCCCGAGGAATAATATATCATAACGTCAATAAAAGAACTAATAAAACTAATTACATATCTAAACTTAACATAAAAGAGATACAACTGATGAGCCTACACAACTACGATGAGACTGCACATGCCAAGACTCGGTGAAAGACGCGTCCCTCCAGAGCACTTAGACAAGCTCCATATCAACACTTGCTAAGACCAGCTGCTCACCATAAAGGATCACCGCAGATACACAATAAGAAGAACACAGACAAAACTACAAAAGGTCAGTAACTGAAGAACATCATACTAAACACAGCATATACAAGCAAAAAATAAAACTCCAGCACATCATAATCCATCTGACTAACACCGAGGTGCAGTCCTGCCATATTCCTAGTCGCAACCAGTCACCCACACCGCCAGTGGGGATCGCAGCCTTACCACCTAAGTCCCGCTCAAAACCATAGAGCGATAATCCATTGACCATTAATGTGCACATTCCCCTACTGACGGGAACCACAAGGAGCGGAACAAGGGCGTGATGCCATTCCGGAAAATGACTGCACTCAGTCGGGGACGCACCCGACACATACACAAAACAGAATACTACACCATTAATACCACCACGCATTACACATAACATCACTCAACAGTACCGAGTAGGAAAAACCTACCTTTAGCGATCCGCGACTAGCATCACATCCCTATGACTGCAAAACAACCATCTACTTCACCTAACAACAAAGACGTGCCCTTATTACAAACAACCATAACCCCAACAAAAATGAAGGATGACAATGATGATGATGACTTACCTATGCCTGGCATACCGGCGACAATACTGCAACCCGACTCGATCCTCCATCTCCATAGTAGACTCCAAAGGTGAAGGATTTGAAAAGGGGGTGGTGAGAGGTGAAGAGTGTCGTCGATCCAGGTTTAGGAGAAATGAACAGAAAAATTGATTTGGGGTTACGACTTCACGATTATATTATAACGCTGAACCAAACTTACTCGATCGAGTGCAGGGCATACTCGATCGAGTGGCCTTTACTCGATCGAGTCTCTGAACTAGTCGATCGAGTAGTCTATGCTAGATCGAGTTCCCCCAACCCAAAGCTGCCAAGTCTCAAGGTCCCTTCTAACAAAGGTCCTAAAGTCAAACATGTGTCTAAGGTCAGTCAACGAGTCTCTAAAAGGATGGGTATTACCATATATTGCTAAGATATTATTATGGCACGGAATTATAGTGAGATGGCTAAGATATTATTATGTGATGGTCTTATACTGATTGGCTGAGATATTATTATGTGACGGTCTTATACTGAGGTCGGATGTTGTCCTCTGCTGTAATGATCGTAGTGTCATGATAATTGTCAGCTAGAATTATTATTGATTTGATGTGGAATGCTTTGACTGCGCTCTTAATAATTATTACTGTGTATAAGCCTGCGGGCGAGCAGCTGCGGTTGGAGACCTGATGAATTAGTAGGCCTGGCACGTGGAAGGCGAAGCGTCGTGGTCCATTCAATGATTTCCTCTTGAATGGGGAGCGGTGTGATAAGCATGTTCTATTGTTGTTATTGGTTGCTGTGCGCGGATGGGCGCGTGACGTGACGGAAGTTGAGTCTAGTTTATCATTTTGAGTCCTTGATTTAGTTTATATAGACGTTGTTGACCAGTTGTAATAATTTTTTAATTTTGTTGGCTTGAGCCTTGTAAAAGTTAGCACAGTTTATCTTTCTTAAACTTTTTATAGTAATAAAGTACTTACTTCTTTTAATCTATATTATTGTCTCGGGAGAACGAGATGATGACAGCCTTATTTAATCGAAAATGTCTTGATAAGGCTTACACTTAAATGGGCGTGTTACAAAGTGGTATCAGAGCGAAGGATTTTAAGGCCTGAATGAATGACCCCAATGAACCTAGGTCGAGTCTAAAATATAAAGAACCCCGGGTAGGAGCTATTTATGAGCCCTTGAGATATTGGGGAGACGTCCCACGATCTGGCCCTTTCAGTTTTGAACCGGTCACCGTGAAGATGGGGTAAAGGATGGGTAGATAGAGTTGATGCATATGTGTTTACTATGGATCCCTTGTATATAAGCGTTGGAGTCCTGCGTATGTGTGAAGTTGTTGCACTGAAAGATTCGGTGCGAGACATGTGGTGTAAAACACCGTGAGTAAATGACTAGAAGGAGCAGTGGCGGAAGTTAATAACTATATTATGACGATGAATATGTTTTAAACCGTGAATGTGACCAATGGGAACTTCACCTACTTGTATATGTTGTAAAGGAAGTATATGACTCAATCACACTACATGTGTGGCGACAAAATGTTTAAAAGATACATGTGTGTGGACGATAGTTTACGAAATTGAAAGTTGATTTATTTCCAGATTCTGCCTCTAGATTTTTTTGGCTGCCATTTTATATTTGTATAGAATAAGTGCATCAAAATTTTATGCTTGATATCCCTGCGAGTTATCTTTCATTTTCTACTGGTTTCATAATGATACGTGTTACGGTTTAAAAACGATAAATGTTTTAGTGGACAGTGGTCAGAATGTTACTGCTCAACGTCAGTTTTGACCTTCGAAATTGAAAAGTTCGCTATTAAATATGCATACATGTTTTTCAAGTAATTCCAAATCTCTTGTTTTGTGGACTCGTGAAGGTTTCTGAAATGATAAGTCTCACTCTAAATGATTGTGAAATTATTTAATTGCGATTTTTACAAGTTGACTTTGAAATGTGTCGAAGTGCTGAAATTATTCTAGTTGGACCTTTTGATTTGAGAAAATTCGTATAAATTTTTTACTTACTCTTTTATGTTGATTTCAACTTTCTTGTCTCTCTAAATCGTTATACTTTCTAAAGTGGATGATGTCTCGATGCCTGGATGAATGGTTATTTATTTGCGAATTCCTGAAATGACAATATGTTCTATGACAAATGCGAGTGTATAAGATCACATGACCTTTGTAACTGTTGCTTTAAGGACTTACAACCATGTCAATAAACCCTGAAGTTGTAAAGCTGCGATCAATAAATAGATATGGTTTTATTCTAGGATGCGTGCATATATGTATATATGATGACCTTACCTTTTCGGCTTCACGTTTTACCTCGTTAGGATAGACGATGTTTTATGTGGTGGTGCATAAAATTTACATAACGTGTATGTTTAAACATTATGATAATCTTGTTTAGTATAAATGAGACGGCTCATGACGAAGTTAACGATAGACTAAATTTGAATGATTGAGAACTTGGGCACGAGATATGTGTTACTAATTTGAGCCCACCCTGTAACTTCACGAATGGTAGTTACACATTTGACCCCGTTACGTTCTTTCTCTAGCCTAATGAAATAATATGCATATGGACCAACGTGGACCCTGTGACAATGCTTGTATTTGGACCAAAAGATAAGAGTCAACAAGTTGCGAATTAAAACTGTTAAACAAGTACGTACAAGTATGCTATGTTCTAACTAAACCTATTCATGGGCTTACCTAGGATGTATTCCCACGTGACTGATCGCCCGGAAGAGCATTATATGCACCCGCTAACAGACTTCAAGGTGCATTGTGACCACTTAGAAGAATTCATGGAATATTACAGTAGGGTTAGGGATAGGGATTACCTGCTGATACCCATCTGAGAGCTTTTGTCCTGATTAGTACTCTACCTGAGACTACTGAGTTAGGTAAGGGAAATAACTAGTTCATGAAGCAGTATGCTCAGCATGACATTCGTTTGCATGATGACCCCGACTATGGAGGTGGGCTTAGATATCCGACCGACATGACCTATGAAGACATAAAGGGTAGGCTAGAACACTTGTTCTATTACTGGAAGAACTATCATACCAATCGCAAATTCGAACAAGGCCAGAGCATCCGAGGCCATAACACCGCTGAGTATGAAGGTATGACTTTGAGGAAAACTAGTGACGCGACTGAGGTAATAGAGATTAGTAGTGACACTGAGGTGGGTCCTAAAGAGGGAGAAGAGGAACTCAAGGAAGTGAATGGTCCTAGACACCAAGATCAGCCTGACCCTAACATGCAGTCTGAAAATGAAGTTGTTTTCGTGAAGGAGTCATTCGCCCCTAACCCGATACCTAGGGGGTACCCCTGGATGCGTTTTGGAAATAGAATGTCCTGCGTCGACTTTGGCCTAGAGGCAGACGATTCCGTTTGGCTAAACTATTTAATATTTTGTCATGTTATTTTCGCGTGAACATTTAGGTATTTGGTATGCTGAATAAGAACGATCGAGTCGATCGTGAAACTCAAATGATAATTTTATTTTATTTTCTTTCTTTCGTTGCATTTGGCTGAGTAGGCCACCAGATATGAGTTTTATTTGTTTTATAAGCTTGTTCTGATAAAACTTAGCAACTTTATGATAAATCGTGATATGTTGTATCAAAGTGATAATAATTGTTAATAGCGACTCAACGAACATCGGGCCTAAGCCTTGCGAATGAACTGGGTGATGGTATACAACAATGTGATTTTACATGTACACATAGAATTGAATTACTAATTGTATGGGATTTAGACTTCTATGTTAATATGAGTTCCCCACTGGCGAATGCATGCTAGGTGTGGAAGTAGAATAGAGAACGTCTTTGTTTGTCTGATTTAATGTGATATACATGAATATACATACATATATGAATGAGTGTCTGTAAGTCTGTGACCTACACTGATGCCAATTAACTAAGAATACAAACACCCCCCCCCCCCCCCCCCCCCGCCCCCCCCCAATAGAGGGGCGAAATGAGCCGATGCGGTCTTGACTCAAGACACGGGTTGGGGAACAGAGTATAGGTGTCTTGATTGTATACATGTCAGACACAACTGTGTGCACCATTAGGGCCGTTATCTATCTTGACTAAAATGGGAGGGAAGCCTTGGGATATGAGGTACGCCAGGGGCAAACCACGAGCCGTAATAATACCTACGCCTCGGGCTATGATCATCCGACCTCGTCTTGTTCGACTAACCTTGCCGAGTCAACTTCGGGGACAATGTTTCTTAAGGGGGATAGAATGTAACATCACGTATCGATGTGCATCGATTATCGTTAAGTTCAAGCTCGAGCTGCGATTCGAGCCATGCCAAAAGAATCCTAAGTTGTGGTTTAGGTTACTTGTTGTGTTAGCCTCTGAGTATGTGAATTTCGGGACGAAGTTCTTCTAAGGGAGAAATACTGTAATACCCCGTATTTATTTATTTATTTATTTATCTAGTTATTATTATCACTAATTATTAGTCGTTTTCGTTTTATTTAAGTTAGTTTAATTATTTATGTATGATAAGTGCGTCAGTCTTATCAAGTTAAGTTGAAACAAACCTATGGACCTAGTAATGGGCCGAAAAAGGAGATGGAGGGAGTGAGTCGATATTTACTTAAGTGTACCAAGGGACTCGGGGTATATAAACACTCAAATCACACCACACATAACACTTTCCACACAAAAACAAAACAAAAAAAAGAGGAGAAGAGGAGGCCGACGACAAGGGAGACGGTAAGGCAAGGCTAGGGCACGTTTTTCTAGGTCGATTTCTCCGTCAATTTTCATCCCTTCAATCGTAGGTATAATCCCACCGTTCTCTAAATTATTTTTATATAGTTTTTATAAACCTTGTCCTCGAGTCCTAAAACGATAATTATCATATTTGTGTGGTTTGTTACCGTTACATTGATAAGATGGTTTAATGATATTGTTTGAGACGGTGACAACCCAAAAACGTCGGATATGGGTGGTGTTTGCGACGGGTTTGGTTGTGGAGTGGCTTGACGTGGGTGAGGAGCTCGACCGTGGCCTACTAGGACCGAGGGTGGCATGACCAAAGGCCTGGGGTGACTTGGGCGTGGCTGGTCGTGGCCTGCTGTAGCCGGTCATGGCTCGGCTTGGGGTAGACCGTGGCTTAGCTGAGGCCTAGCCGTGTGCTTCATGTCTTAGACGATAGTATATAGCGTATTTTATTGTTTAAACGGTAATTAATTTACGTAATATAAATTATATTAGGCGTAAGGTGATTAAAGGACTCTTTGCTAGATTTCGAGTACCGCTGCAACGTCATTACTGCTGAGGTGGTTTCCTTACTCAACTCGTGAAATTAACTAGTACTTGTGTGTTTCGTGTTTTATATGGGTTACTATCATTGTCTATATATGCCTGAGATATTTTTATGTGACGGTCTTATACTGAGTTGGCTAAGATATTATTATGTGACGGTCTTATACTGAGTTGGCTGAGATATTATTATGTGACGGTCTTATACTGAGGGTGGATGTTGTCCTCTGCTGTAGTGATCGTAGTGTTATGATAATTGTCAGCTAGAATTATTATTGAGTTAATGCGGAATGCTATGACTGCGGTCTTAATAATTATTACTATGTATAAGCCTGCAGGCGAGGTTGAGATTGGTGGTGAGCCAGACACAGCTGCGACTGGGGACCTGATGAATTAGTAGGCTTGACACGTGGAAGTAGAAGCGACGTGGTCCATCAGCCGGCGTTGCTGTGTCGTGGGTGTTGTGAGGTTGCTAGCTATGTAATGGTAGTGGGTGGCCATGAGCCACACGAGTACGAGGCCGCATGCCAAAGCTATTCAGTTCTGTCTTTTATTTAGTAGGTTGCATTAGTTATAGAAATTATATTTTAACCTTGTTCTGCGTACTTTCTCCTTAATAATATTTTCACGTTTGCACGAGCTGACCGTGTTGTGTTTATGTCAATTGTCACTTATTTCCGAGGTGGTCTGCGTTGATCAATTCAATGATTTCCGCTTGAATGGGGAGCAGTGTGATAAGCAGGTTTTATTGTTGCTATTGGTTGTTATGCTCGGATGGGCGCGTGACGTGACGGAAGTTGAGTCTAGTTTATCATTTCGAGTCCTTGATTTAGTTTATATAGACGTTGTTGACCAGTTGTAATAATTCTTTAATTTTGTTGGCTTGAGCCTTGTAAGAGGTAGCATTGTTTATCTATCTTATATTTTTTATAGTAATTAAGTACTTAGTTCGTCTAATCTATATCATTGCCTCGGGAGACCGAGATGGTGACAACCTCATTTAATCGGAAATGTCTTGTTAAGGCTTCCACTCTAATGGGGATGTTACATTTCTAGTACAGTGGCCCGAAAAGTGTGGTTAAGTTACTTGTGTTCCTCTGTTCGAGCCTCCCTTGACTTAAATTGTGGGATTTAAATAGCGGTGTTTAATAAAAAAAATTAAGCTTGATATTGAAGTTATGCTTAATGTGGAGTATGTCATGATTCGTATCAGGGGAATTTTTTATTTAATGATGTGGTGCCACTAGTAGTGAATGTTGGTTTAAATTGATATGTCACTTGTTTTGTTGTATTGTTGAGGTTGAATTAAACAATCTTGTGAATACTCCTAGTTGTAAAAGTCGTAGGTTATACATGCTGATATTGTTAGCTTAATGGTGTGACACTGAATTTTGACAATTTTACTTATAATGTTACAACTAATCTTTTTTTTTTTTTTTACTTTTTTTCTTTTTGAAAAAAACTATCATTTCATTCCATTATAGAAGGAAATTACAATTGCAAAAATATCACACTTAAGAATCAATCTAGCCTCCTATCTCCTAGGCAACCAGGAAGCAAAAAATGATTAAAAAAAACCTAGCACAATAATTCCATAAGAATAGAGTGATTTCCCTCTTGAACTTTCATATACATTCTAATGGCTACCAAGTATTGAATCCTTCGTTGAATGACAAGTGAGCTTTCCTTAAGATGATTGCAAATCTTGTTATTTCGAGCTCTCCAAATTTGGTTGACTGTTGCTGCCAAGGCTGCCTGAAAGAGACAACTTCTCCATGTTTTATTTGCTCCTCCTACAATCAGTCGTTCCAATTCCTGAATTAAACTAGCACTTGTTCTTTGCAACCCCATCTAGGAAAGTATCCCATTCCAGATAGTTGTAGTAAATGAGCAACCATAAAAAAGATGATGGTGAGACTCTTCCTATTACAACTAATCTTAGTTGGGTCTATTTGAGAGGTAGCAAGGCGGATGTTTTGATCCCCTTATTTAGGAACATGTTGTAACACCCCCATCTACCAATGAGCTTTATCAAGACCTTCCCCAACAGATAAGGGCGTTAACATCTCGGTTACCCGAGGTAAAGTAATAATCAAACGTCAATAATAGAACAATTTAAGTTGTTACAGGTCATTAAACTAAAAGAAAATATACAACTCAAAACACAACCAACTACGTGAACTATCTGTCGTGACTCGTGGTGAACTAGTCCCTCCAAAAAAGCCAGCTAAGATCCAGAAGCAACCTGCTAAGACTGACTGCTCACCATAAAGGATCACGGCAGACACAACATAAAACAAACAAAGACAACACCACACACAGTCAGTATCTCTATAACCACACACGCACAAAACAATAAACATACAGCCACACCGTCACGTCTCCACACCCTGACTACACACTAAGATGTGTAGTCCTGCCAGAGTACCCCTCACATCGGATACTCCACGCCGCCAAGGCGGACCGCAGTCGTACCACCAAATCCCCGCTCATCTTTCCGAGCGAAAACCCATGTTAATTAATGTGCATATCCCCTTCTGTGGTGGGTTCCACAGAGGGCAAATCAAGGGCGTGAAGTCACTCACGCAAGTGACTCCACTCAGCCGAGGGCGCGCCTCACAATAATAGACAACACATTCAATAATTAGACATCAACAATACTAATACCAATACTGACCAACTAACAACACATACTCAACAATCAGCCAACA
Source organism: Silene noctiflora (assembly GCA_009801015.1). Classification (NCBI taxonomy): domain Eukaryota; kingdom Viridiplantae; phylum Streptophyta; class Magnoliopsida; order Caryophyllales; family Caryophyllaceae; genus Silene; species Silene noctiflora. The sequence continues at coordinate 16,754 of VHZZ01010151.1, read as the reverse complement.
ATCATCTTACAACCATATATACAGTACTGAGTAGGAAAACCCTACCTTTAGCAATCCGCAGCAATACAGCATATAACCTCAAGGCGATAAGCAACCACCAAATCTCCCTAAATAAAGCAATACGACAACCTATTACTAATACAATAAACATAACGAAACTGAAGGAGACGATGACAATGATGATGATGACAACATACCTGTACAAAGCATCCCGGCGGCAAGACCGCTACCCGACACATGCTCTCGTCCCCGCGGTGACTCGACTCCCCCAAGCTCCCAAAAGGTGGACATAGGTGAAGGAACAGAGAGGCAAAGACATCTAGGTTTAGGAGAAGAGAAATGAAATGATTCGGGTTTCACGATATCGCGATATATATTTTATCGCTGGTCACCAGCTACTCGATCGAGT
>VHZZ01010150.1:29354-40250 GCA_009801015.1 Silene noctiflora | reverse complement strand
CGCCGGTGCCACCACCGGCTGGCAACTCCCTGACTATTCAGCATCATTTTCCATATGGGTAGGGTCCCAGCCGGTGGCCAGGCAGCCGGCTGGCCAGCTGGGAATACAAGGTGGCTGCAAACACGCGTGAAATGTTGGGGGAGCCGGTTGGCCGGCCGCCGGTGGGTTGGCCGGCCAGGGACTTCCTGGAAGGTGAGGAGAGCTGCTGCTGTGCTCCTGGCCGGTGTGTATGTCGGCCGCCGGTGGCCCGGCTAAGAGAACAACCACCTTCTTTTGATCTCTGATTTCTGCTTGCATGCGACGGTTTTGAGGGCTGCTTACTGGGTGCTTGTTGTTGCCTATGTGCTCGCCGGCGGCAGGGGAAGGTTGGGGGATGATGGGAGGTTATTTTGGTGGTCGGTGGTGGTAGGCGTGGTGGCTGGAAGTGGTAGAAAAGGTGGCTGGAAATAGGTGGAAGAAGAAGGTTTGTTTGTATAGTTGTTGGGCGGGGGGGTTTGTGAGGGTTGTGGAAGGCTGCTGTGTTGGCCCCTAGTGGTGGTGGGTGGTTGGTATGAGAAGGTGGAAGTGGAGGGTAGCCAAGGGTGGTGAGAGGTGGCTGATGTGGTGGCCAGAGGTGTCAGCAACTGCTCAGCAAAGACCGTCGCATAAAGAGCAGAACCAAGCTTTTATACTTAGTTTATTTTCTCCTCTTTTCAATTTCAAATCCCGTCTTCGCAACCTCGTCTCATTTTCCATCACACCTACATATATTATTAATTAAATAATAGAAATATAATTATTCTATAAAATCCGACTAATTATCAAATATAATTAAGACGACTAATTATTATAAATTAGTAATTAAATGAGCTTTTTAATCAATTAAGCATGCAAAATCGAGTCGGAATAAAGTATAAATGCGAGATAAAATCGGATCAAAATACTACTTATCACTCATGAACTTACTTCCAAATATGGCAGGACTTGAATTACCCCTAGATGCCTTATCAAAGTTGATATAAGAAAGGCCTTTGACTCGGTTAACTTGGACTTTCTTAGGGATTGCTTGGTGCTTTATGGGTTCCCTCTGGTATGTGTGGACTGGATTATAACTTTCATGACTACTCCCTATTTCTCTTTAGCTATCAATGGGGGGTGGGGGGGAGGCTTCTTTAAGGGTAAAAGAGGTCTTCGTCAGGGAGATCCTCTCTCTCCTTACCTTTTTGTCCTTGCTATGGAAGTGTTATCTAGAATGTTGAGGAAACTGCCTAACTACCCTCAGTTCTCTTACCACCCAAAGTGTGTGCAACTTCATCTTACCCACTTGGTTTGTGCTGATGACCTCTTAGTTTTTACAAGGGGTGACCTTCCTTCAATCGAAGGAGTTGCTTCTTGTTTAAACTCTTTTGCTGCTCTATCTGGTCTTGCAGCTAACCCCCTGAAGACTTATGTGTATTTTGGAGGACTTTCTGGGCAATTAAAGGACCTAATCATGAAGACTACTGGATTTGTTGAGGGGGACTTTTCATTCAGATATCTTGGGTCGCCTCTCTCCACCTCACGCTTTACCACTACCATGTACAAGCCTTTATTGGATAAAATTAGAGCCAAAGTTATGTGTTGGACAAACTATAATACCCGCCATATTAGGAGACCGTTGACTGACCGTAGGTACCTTTGACCTCGTTGGACTCTTTGGTAAAGACGGACTTGGAGTTATATTGTATCTGAGACCAAGAACTCGACCTAGTAAGGGTCACTCGGCCACGTGTTGGTGATGCTCGACCGAGTGCGGTGTACTCGGTCGAGTATGCCAGTACTCAACCGAGTGCATCAGCGTCAGCGTAATATAATGTTACGCGGAAGTCGTGAATCAAAATCATTTTTTATTTCTTTATTTTCGCAAAACCTAAAACCCAAACAACTTCTCTTTCATCCTCCTTCCACCCTACCACCTGTTGAACCTCCACCTAGGAGACCACCATGGGAGAAAATGTGTGAGTCGGATATGGTCTAGTCATCAGTCTATCGAGTAAGGTAAGTCATTGTCACCATCCGTCTGTTTGGGTTAGGGGAGTGGTTGATTGTGATAAAGTCATATCATTGTTGTAGGTGTCGATGACGGTCATCCGTGTGCATGTGTGTGTCATGATCGGTGCTTTCTTGAGAATCGCTAGAGGTAGGGATTCCCTACTCAGTTGGTTGCGTAATTGGTATAAGATGTGTTTAAGACGGCTTACTGTTGTTATTATTACGATTGAGATTATTGTGTTTGGTTATTGGATGCTGTTGTGGAGCGATTTTTGGGAGATGGTTCCAACCCCATGTTCGCCTCTTGTGGCTCCCGTCACAAGGGGGATGTGCACATTAATGATCTCGGTTAGCTCGTTGCGATGAGCGGGGATTTGGTGGTAAGGTTGTGGTCCCCACTAGCGGTGTGGATTACCTGTTGCGATGGATAATCTGGCAGGGCTACATACCTCGATGTGTAGTCTATCACTGATTATAATCGGAGTTGGAGGATTGTTTGATTACTGTTGATTATCTTGTATAGTTACATATATCTTGTGTTAATTATTCAGTTGACTGACCCCGTTTATTGTTTTCAAATTGTGGTGATCCATTCGGAGATGGTGAGCAGTGTGACTTTCAGGCTTAGTATGGATGATGTCTTAGTGTAGCTGCGGGTTCGGAAAGGTCGCATAACATAGAGTCGAACGTTAGGCGATAATGGTGTCACCAGTTGTACTTTCTTATTTTTTATAGCTGAGTTGTTTATCTTTTGTTCTGCTGTAAGTTGTAATTGATTTATTAAATGTTTTTCGATGGTCTATTTGATATACTTACCTCGGGCAACCGAAATGGTAGCGCCCTTAGTTATCAAGGATGACCTAGTTAAGGCTCCTTAGCAAGTGAGGGTGTTACACAAACCATTGCCTTAGCTATGCAGGTAAGGCTACCCTTATAAATTTTGTAGTGTTTGGCATTTTGAATTTTTGAGGGGCTAGTATATTACTTCCAAAGGGAATTGTCAAGAAGATTCAGAAGTTATGCACGGATTTTTTTTGGGGTATAAGGGAAGGTCAGCAAAAAATGTTCTTCAAGGGTGGGATGACCTTTGCTTGCCAAAGAGGCAAGGTGGAATTGACATCAAAGAGATTTTAAGCTGGAACAAATGTCAAAGGGCTTAGTGGGTTTGGAAACTGATCTTTAAATCAGATTGCCTTTGGTCTTCATGGTTTAGCCACTATATTTTGAAAGGATCCTCTATTTGGCAGGCAGCTAACATAATATCCCATTTATGGTTTTGGAGGCCTGTTATACAGGTAAAGGACTTCCTTCTAAATTCTACTGGGGATTGCTGCAAGGCTGAAGTTTTTTTTGCTAGAATGTACCCAAAGTAGGAAAGCTCCAAGTTCCGCTTATGTTCAAGAGTATCAGGGCCAAAACAGATGCTGTAAGTTGGTTTTGATCAATTTATGACTTCGCTGTTATACCAAAGCATATGCTCTCATTGGAGCCTTGGCTTGCCAAAACAAGCTTCTTACTTTGGGAAACCTTATTAAGAGAGGCTTTTTCCTAGCAAATCGTTATGTTTTGTGTGAAAAAGATGTCGAGGATGTGCCAAATTTATTCTTCTCTTGCACTTACTCATCCTTAGCCAGGGCAAAAGTCAGTAATTGGAGAGTTCAACCACCACCTCCATACTTGCTATCACGACTACTGGAGTGGTACAGGCGGTTCAACAAGGGTAAGGCTCAAGCAAAAGTGGCTAAACGGTGTATGTTGATTGGCACTATATACGCTATCTGGAAAGAGCGCAACTCTCGTATCTTTAGGAATGTGAATACCTCACCTCAAAGTCTTAGTCAAAAAATTCGATATATGGTTGCTACTCGAATGTATCACATTTATCATGGGTCATTAGTTATATGACAGGTTGATGGAGTTTGGTTAGGTGGCTACTCTAGCTTGCCTTGTAGGAAACGTTTGTGGTTTAGAGGGTCTTTTGTATCGTTATCTCCTAATTATTAATGAAAAGATCCCTTGCTTTTCTGCAATAAATAAATAAAAATACTAACAATAAAAGAAAGTATATATATGAACAATTAGTTAAGTAATCGATTTAAGTAATATATTAATAACGGAAGTAGTGAATTTGTTTCATAATTTATTTCATCAGGACCGGACACCAATACTAGTCTCACCTAAAAGCAAAACCTTATCTACATGTTTAGAGCATGTACAATCGAGAGGAGAATATGATCCTCTTATTTTTTCTATCTCCCAATTTTTTTTTTTGACACATCATTTTCTCCATGACTCACTTTTATTTTCTAACATCTACATCCTATTCATAAAATTTTCCTCTATATTTTTCCCACAATAGAGACTAGAGAGGATTCTCTTATACTTCCTCTCTACAATAAATTATTCTTATAATATTTTATAGATTAAAAAATAATGAGATGTGCTCTTTCACATAAGGATTTTACTCTTTCACATACGACTTTTACAATATTACCCTTGTCATTTTTTTTCATTTCCTCACCTGATTAATATTTTCATCCCCCTCCCTCATCTTGCATCACCACTTCCGTTCACCATCTCCGATCAGTCGCTGCTAAGCCTTGCTTCGGCCGACTTCAACCTCCCTCCTCCTTGCCCGTACTTCCCCTCCCTCCACATCACTCTCCTCCCCCCACACTCCCCCTACTCTGACCAATACCGACCACCCTACCACCTATCTGACGACCTATACCCGACCCTCCATTCCCCAGATCTGACTACCCTCGTCCTTAACAACATCACCATTAATGGATGATTGTAGGTTGCAAGAGCAGACTGTTCCCAGCTGGTTTTATTGTTGCCCGAATCTTGATAGTCAGTAAATACATCGGACATGTCGACGCCAATCTCTGGTCTATCTCATTGCCATCCTTAAATACCTCGCTGTTGAGGCATTCTTCCATTTCTCCCCACCACCATCACCTCTCTGCCAATACCCCTACTTAAAAATTAACCTGATAGAATTACAACCCTAATTGAACATAACTAACATACCCATTCAATCTAAATCTAAGTTTTGTGTAATTTAATTAAAAAAGTCGAACATTTCCTTGTTTGATCTAGTAACTAAGATGAATAGCTGAAGTATTTGGGCGTAAAAATTGATTGAATTTTGAGAAGAAATGAAAAGAGAGAATAATTTTTTTTAGATAAAGGGTAGTTTATGGAATTTTTTTGGCAAAATGTATGAAAAAGAGTAACTCGTGTGTGTAAGGGTAATTCCGAAAATAATTTGTTCGCACTCTCGGATAAATTAGGGGTCGTTTGGTTCACTGCTTAGGAATGGAATGTATTGAGATGAGAGACCATAGAAGTATGGGGTTCTAATTCCACACTTTTCAAAACATGTTTGGTTCATTAGAGATATAAACATATATGAATGGAGTTTGAATCCATGGGGGAGGGAGTGGGTATGGGATTCCATGGGGTTGGGGTGGAGATAGAATACAACAGGATTCTAACTCCATTCCAAAATGCTCCAACCAAACACTAAAATGACTATAATCCATTCCATTTCATTCCAAACCTCCCAACCAAACAGCCCTAGTCTTATAACTTGACATTGCTTTTGTGGGCTTAACATAATCATTCTCATCTGTAAAACCAAAACAATGGCTAACTCTTGTGTGGCTACTCTACAATCTTCTGCAACACTCCGCACCTCCATTGTTGACCACCACCACCACTTCTCTCCTCGCTTTCTATCTCTTCCCTTCAAACCCCTCTCTTCTAGGTATTATTTTACCCCCTATCTTTTTTTCTCATTCATTGATTTTTTTGTTATATATTTTTAATTTGATTTGTTAGGATTTTGAAAGCGAAAGCAAAGGCGGTGTACTCCGACGGAGTAGCTACGCCGCCAAATAATGAACGCTCGGGGATTTGGTCCATTAGGTAGGGTTTTTTTTTATTTGTTATTCATTGAATTTCAATTGTTCACTTCCAAATTGTTTGATTAGTTTTAGTGCGTAGTTCAGCTCCAAGTTTGCGTGATTGGATTTTAGTTGAATTGATTTATACAGAGAGGATTTGGCGGTGCCGTCGTCGCCGTATTTTCCTGCTTATGCGCAGCGGCGAGGTCCGCCTCCTATGGTGGCAGAGAGATTTCAAAGTGTCATTACTCAATTATTTCAATATGTGAGTTTTTACAAGTTACTTTTTTTTTTTTTTTTTTTTTTTTTTTTTTTTTTTTTTTTTTTTTTTTTTTTTTTTTTTTTTTTTATATTATTATTATTTTTATTATTATTCTTATTATGTTTTGATTGTGTGGTTGGAATTTCGATTGACATTGATCAAGTGTATTATTGATGAAATATAGAGAATAATTCGATGCGGTGGACAAGTCGATGATGATATGGCTAACTTAATTGTGTCACAACTTCTCTATCTTGATGCTGTTGATCCTACCAAGGTTTGTTTGTCGTATGGTTCCTATCGAGTTTCCAATTAGTTCCAACTATGGGTTTGCCAATGTAAACATGTTAATGTAGTCAGTTATAGCTCCCGATTGTATCTTGTAAGCCAATTTTGTCACCATAAAACCATGGTTATGGTGATGACATTTTGCTCTAGAAAACATTTCATCTGAAGTTGGGAGTACCACAATTATTCTCGAATAAGTCTGCAACTTGTTAATCACTTAAGCCGATATCCTTTGATTTGGGGAGTTTGTGAGTACTTTCTGCTTTTTTCTCAACTTCTTTCTTTAGTCAGACTTGCCAGCATCAATGAGCCTATCGAATCTTTTTGTACATATTGCCTACATCTCATGTGCGTGAAAGGAATTGATTCCTCATACATGCTGTGATTTTGGTAATCATTCTAATGTGCCTCAATGCAATTACTATGCATTTCTATTTCTGAATAATCGTGAGATTTATACTGATTTATATGGTGGCTGCATTGACAGACATCTTTTTACCATACATGAGTTTCAATTAGTGAATAATGTTTTTATGTCAAAGTATCAGTTCTGCTGACTGATTTTGAGATTGTTCATTTGTAGTTGGTTATGAAATGGAGAATTAACTTATACTTTATCTTAAATGCATCGTTTGTATGATCAGGACATTGTCATTTATGTGAACTCTCCTGGTGGATCTGTTACTGCGGGTAATTCTTCGCCGAGTAAAATAGCTTTTTGACAGATTGTTGCGCACTTACGTGTGCATATATCCTTTTTGTTTTTAGCATGTTGGTTGATTATGTTTATTGTCTTCTTAGGGATGGCAATATATGACACAATGAGGCACATTAGACCTGACGTTTCAACTGTATGTGTTGGACTTGCGGCAAGGTAACTTCAATACTCCTCACTCCTCAGTCATGATGCTTATGATTCATTATTTTATTGTTTTGTGACTAGCAATGGTTTTGATTCCTATGTTTGTCATTCCATTCCCCATGGAAGCATTAATTTGTAGGTAGAATGTTCGATAGTTTTTTTTTTTTTTTTTTTTTTGCTCTTTTGCTCTAGGGACTTCTCGTGAAAGAGCAGTGCTAAGCAGATTTTTGATGAGAGCATTTACTTGACCATTTTGTCTTTGATTAATATCTTATATTCAACTCACATATGCTCCAACAAACAAATCAGAACCATGAGCTAGTAAAGTTTCCTTCTAGAACACGGTTTGTGGAGGTTCTAATGTATGGTGGTCGATCCGAACCATCTAGAACATTGTTTCAAAATTTTCAGTACATATTATGCAGCAGCAGTAAATAGAGGGGCATATATTCACCAATGATAATTATTTTTATTCTAACATCAGAAACTGAGCCCGCAACGGTGTTAGGTTTGGTCATGTTTTCCATGGCCAGCAACTGTAAATAGTTCAAATATACTTTGTTTTTCAAGCGGCGGTGTTGGCTTGAAAAGTTGTCCTGTTGTCGACACGTAGATCCTCCCCCTTTATTGTTTCTTGAATATATGCTCAAGTGTCTTTATTGGTGTCTATCTACTCTTTCTTTGAATTGGTGCATCTGATAACTTCACAAGCTCCCCACATTACCCATCAGTACTGAGAGTTGGGGTTTTTTCTCCTTTTACTTTAGGCTCTAAGGATAAGGAATAGGTAAAAATATGTCTCAGTTACCATTCTACCTCCTCTTATACCTAAACACTCATTTCACCAGCCCCATAACATATACCCTTAGGCCGTACCCTCCCAACTAGGGGTGTTAATGAGACGAGACAGCCCCGAGCTACTCGAGATCGGCTCGGTCAAAGCTTGGTCAAAACTCGGCTCGGGCTTGGCTCGAGAGCTTAACAAGTCAAGCCGAGCACAGTCTGGCTCGACTCGAAAAGCTCGCGAGCGGCTCGAACTTGTGTTATTGCATAAGATATTGCTCATATTTTTTTAAAATATTTTATGATTATATTTTTGTATCACATATATCAAATGTCTCGCTGATTTGTCAAATATGTTTACATATAACTTTCGAGTCTTGTTATTGAAAATATCGAAAGAAAAAAAGTAAAAAAATAAACAATTTTATGTAGGCTCAATTTGGGCGCGAGTTTGGCTCGAGCTCGCGTTAAAGCTCGCAAGCTTTATAATGAGCACATTTTTTTTCAAGCTCGGGTAAGCTCGAGATCGGCTCTAGCTCGAGTTTTGGTTCTTGAGCACAAGCCGAGCAAGGCCAAGCTAGGGCTCGGCTCGTTAATGCCCTTACTCTGAAGCAACCCATCCCAGCCCCAAACTAGCCAATAACCATTGATGCTCAGCCCGATCGTAGCCCATCACCACTAACAAACATCTATTGCACCACTAACCAACTCAACCCGCCGTTGACAGCTCTCGACACCCCCTCAATCCACCAAATCCTCCGTACCACTACACCACCGAGAAAACCAGCTATCCTAAAAAGTTGTACCACCACTCCAAAACCCTACACTCGTTCGGAACCACCACAACCCCTAGATCACCACCCCTACTCATAGAAAACTCCTACCCTAATTATTGAAAATGGTCCCACTCTCCAAATCCCTTAGCTAAACCCTCAAAAGCTATAAATTTCGAGTTTTTGTGGGTGGATTTAAGTTTGCGAAAGGCTGGGAGTATTTTTGACAATTGTCAGGAATGGTTCAAAATATAGGTATTTGTCGTAGTCGTGGTAGCGGTATAATCGGTCCTTAACTGGCCGTCGCGGACGAATCAAGGTGAATCTCGGTGATTTCTTCGGCGATATCCATGGTTTAAAATCGCGGTATCGGTCGCGATAATTGTGTCAAATAGGGTCCTAGTCGCGGTTATCGCAGTCATATTTATTTTACGAGCTTTTGTAGAGATTTTATCATCCATGGGCTATTTCATATAAAGTTAAGATTAATTAAATATGACCAATATTATAAACTTTCAAGAGCTTTTCATTACAAAATTTAGCTCGTACAAGTTATAACTCGTTCATTTCGGGTCTATCGCAGGTTGTATCGGGGCAAGTTGGCCGATACACGTCATAAATCGGTCGTCTCGGCTGATATATTCCCATTTTTAATTTACCGGATACATATCACCGATACATTTTGGGCGATAGATTTTAAACTTTGGCAATATTTCGTATCGGTAGAGTGAAAATCCGATAGGACTCGGCCGAGATGATGGTGGGAATCTTTGATAGGTGGTGACTGTCTTTGAAGGGGTGGGACTAGTGCTGGCGTGGAGGTGACGGTGGTGGTCAACTATGTATTTCGCTGGATTAAGTGAGGGTGTGGCTGATGGAGTAGGGCTGTTGTGGGTGGGGTTGGGTGATGTTAATTTATCATTTGGGTGGGGTTGGGTTGGGTTGGGTGGTTATGTTAAGTGGATTTGAGTGACGTTAATTATGGTGGGCTTGGGTTATGTTTCTAATTGAGTGGCCGGCAATGTAGGTAAAAATGCAAAAAGTTGAGGTCTTTTAGTCTTATTAATTGTTAAAAACATACTCTTTCTATTTTTATATTTTCTTCCCATTTGTCGTTTGAGAATCGTAAATATCTTCGAGAATAAAAAATATTACTCGTAGTAGATTAAACTAAAATGTTTACATTATTATTAAAACATCTTTCACAATATATTATTTTCGATAAAGAAAAGTAAAACATAAACACATGGAAAATATGGTCAAAGTCCCGCCTCTCGGGGACTGTGAAAAAAGCATATGAAAAGAAAATAGGATAATAAACGGAGTACCATATCAGCAAATAGAGAGCAAGAGACAACTAAGCCCAATAACTAAATAGGGAAGAAAACCGTAGATATCGCCGAAGAAATCACCGAGATGTCCCAAAAAAGAGTACATTTTTTTGTCACTACCAGATGTCCCAATTGACCGCTGTTCTCTCTTAGGGTCTTGAATATTGTGAGAATAGTAGAAGGGATGCATTGATGTTATATGATGTTGAGGTGCAAAATCATTTTGAAAAGTTTGATGGGTGGTGATACATGATTAAATGGTTGTCGAAGTCAGTTGGAGCCGTGGTGTCTTCCAGTTTGGTGCCTTGTACTTGTATAGTTGTATCGTGTTATGTCTTCTTAAAGGTACATTTCACTCATGTGCAGTATGGGGGCATTTTTACTTGGTGCCGGAACCAAAGGCAAAAGATTTAGCTTACCGAGTTCTAGAATAATGATCCATCAGCCTCTTGGTGGTGCACAGGGTACTCAAACTCAAATAGTAGTCCAGGTAAGGAGCTCATCCTTTGTCATTGATGCCATTCAATAAAGAATTATTTCTTTGATTAATATATTACTAGTTTTCATGCCTGTGCGTTGCACGGATACTACTGAAATAATGAGCGATGAATTTCACGATATAATGAAATATTGGTACATAGTTCATGTCATAATTATAGTTTTTTTTTTTTTTTTG
>VHZZ01010149.1:20604-45033 GCA_009801015.1 Silene noctiflora | reverse complement strand
TTATGGGCCGGGTGTTCTATTGTTTTTTAGGATTATGAAACCTAGAGCTTTTCAATGGTGCGTGTCAGCCCGTATCAGTGGGCCGGTTTTTTCTAACCGAGTCAGCCCGCGTGCCCGCTCGCGCCTATACCCGGGTCGAGCCAATGCCCCAAATTTTCGACTCAGCCCGCTAAAAATTCAAAAAACACTATATGGGTTGTGCCTGGGCCAGACATTATGGAGCCCAGGCCGCTCCCTTTTAGTCGCAGGCCTGGGCCACAAATTGACAGCCAAGCCCAACCCGTCCCGGCCCGCCCTGTATCCACCCTTAATGAAACCTATGTCAACACGGCCCGTTCATGAAAAATTGTTAATGTAACCAAATTTTATGAGATATATTTTGATTATCTAATTCATATATACTTATTATTTTGTCTAATATATATATGCTCCGGTATGCATAATAGCATTTGCTATTACGACCCGTGCATTTTTTTGCACGGACTTAAACCTAGTGAGTATTATAGTTAACACGAGTATCATTAAATGAGGTATGACATAAAGGTAGCCATTTAAAATGTAGAACTGCCATATTTGAGTTTTTTTACTAATCGAAACATTCCACAATATACCCATGTATGATGTTTACAAGTGTTATTGAATATTTGGCCTGGTAAGGTTTCAACTTTGAACATGCAAAGCTCATCCGGAATCTTAAGACCATCTCTATCAGGATGTTCTAAGCATTTTTACGACCTCGTTTCCGAGGCTAGAAAAAAATGTTTCAGAATCATGGTATTATGATTATGAGTTCGATTTTTGAATAGTATCCGAAACTTTTCAAGTTGTCGGGAAAGCAGATTGGTAGCTAAGTTTCACAGTTCTCCTATCTTGTAATGCTGTTTCTTAACATAGTGCCTAATAAAACTTCTAACATCATCTCAAAGCTTCGTTATAGCACCCGCCCAAGGGAGGGTAAGGAGGGATCGGATGTATACAGCCTCGCATGGAATTCAAAAAACATGAATACAAATCATAACATTGGACAATGTTTGAGCAGGTGGATGACAAATGCAACAATCCAACATGGGAAGCTATAGGCTACAAACCAGAGAACACTACAACCGACAATAATAAGAAAGAGCGGCCTTTGGAAAAGGGTATTATTGAGACTATCTACGAGACTCCATCAAGTCTCCTTCAATCACTCACTAGCAAAGGTCTACAGGTCACAGAAGACCCTCAAAACAACCTTTACAAGATAAAGTGTGATGTCGTAATTGTGGGATCTGGCTGTGGGGGCGGCGTGGCAGCTGCTGTACTAGCTGGGGCTGGCCAAAAGGTGGTTGTCCTTGAGAAAGGAAATTACTACACGTCATCCGACTACTCCTCCCTAGAAGGCCCTTCAATGGACGAGCTTTACGATAGAGGAGGCAAGATTCCAACCACTGACGGATCTGTCACGCTACTAGCAGGCTCTGCAGTTGGGGGTGGTACAGCTGTCAACTGGTCAGCGGCTTTGAATACGCCAGATGCAGTCCTAAAAGAGTGGGCAGAGGACAGTGGGTTAGCTCTGTTTGGCAGCCCACGGTACAGGTTTGCCATGGAATGTGTAAACCAAAGGCTTGGTGTTACTAAAGGCTGTGTGAAAGAAGGGTTTCAAAATCAGGTCCTGAGAAAAGGGTGTGAGAATCTAGGGTTTGAAGCCGATAGGGTTCCTAGAAACTCATCCGAGAGTCACTATTGTGGGTCTTGTTATTGTGGGTGCAAGTCCGCGGACAAGCAAGGGACTGATGTCACCTGGCTAGTCGATGCTGTCAACATGGGTGCAGTGATCATTACTGGCAGTGAGGCTACAAAGCTTCTATTTGACCAAAACAAAGATGGAAAACATAAAAAGAAAAGGTGCATCGGACTGGTTGCAACTTCAGTCAATAAAAAAATCATTCGAAAGTTTCAGATTGAAGCGAAAGTGACTATCTCAGCATGTGGTTCATTACTGACAGCTCCCCTTCTCATGTCTAGTGGACTGAGAAACAAGCATATTGGGAAGAATTTTCACATTCACCCTTCCCTAATGGTTTGGGGATACTTTCCACCAGAAGGGCCCACTTCCGAGTTTGAAGGCAAGGTTTTTGAGGGCGGGTTAATTACATCTGCCCATAAGGTCTTCTCCGAGAAAGGGTCTTCTTCTATGCCAAGAGCCCTGATAGAGACGCCTGCACTTGGGCCAGGAGCCTGTGCTGTGTTAATCCCATGGGAGTCAGGAATGGATGTAAAGAAGCGGATGTTAAGGTATTCTAGAACGGCAAATTTGTTTGTGATGATTAGAGATGAAGGGTCAGGGGAAGTCAGGTCCAAGAACAGGATAACTCACAAGCTGACTCGACTAGACCGGGAAAATATGACCGTCGGACTTAGGCGGGCCCTTCAAATTATTATAGCAGCAGGGGCGGTTGAGGTCGGGACTTACAGGAGTGATGGTCAGAGACTAGAATGCAAAGGGAAGACGGATGAAGAAATTGAGGAGTTTCTTGGGTCAGTTTTCGCGACCAGGGGCCCATTATCGGACCGTTTCTGGGGAAACTATAGTTCAGCTCATCATATGGGGAGTTGCAGGATGGGAAAGTCCGAGAAAGACGGGGCGGTGGATGAAAATGGGGAGAGTTGGGAAGCAGGAGATCTGTTTGTTTGTGATGGAAGTGTTCTTCCCAGTGCTGTCGGTGTCAATCCTATGATCACTATACAGTCTACTGCTTACTGTATTTCTAAGAAACTTGCTGAGTCTCTGAAGAACAGAGAGTACATAGGTTAACAGTTTTATGTTTTCATTATTACTGTCTTCTCTTTCTATTTTTTCTGTATTATTGGCTTGTAATAACTTGTGTGGTGTTCTCTTCAGATAGGAGCAATAAAGTAACCTCTGCATTTAAATTCCAGTTCTATAAGTCCATAGAAATTTCACAGGGAATTATAGCCCGGGTTTGAACCCTGGTCTATGGGTACTACTTTTCAGTGACATTCTGTAATGTTTTGTCGGCTTAAAAGAGCTCTGACAAAAGGCAGTATAGACGTAGACGGGTTTGAAACCCTGGGGCACAACTTTTCAATAACCTTATAGGACGAGCTAACTAGAATTCTCAAAATAATGCAATTAATAAAAAGTTGTGTTACCCCGACTCTCAGACAAGGGTGTCGTGTCTGACAAGTGTCGAGTGTCTGATACGGCTATTTTGTCTAACGTGAAGTGTCGAAGCGTTGGTGTCGTGTCGGACACGATAGCTAACGGACACGCGACACGGCAGCTAAGTGAAATGTCGGAGTAACGTAGATAAAAAGAATCAACTTAAAGTGGATTGTGATAATAATGCAATTCTACAATTTCAAAAGTTTATTGCTTTCGAAAATCAAGATGTCATTGTTACAGAGAAAAAAACAAGAAATTGAGATACATCGATGTTAATATAGAGCTATGTAAAGTTAATGATGGTCCAAAGTTTATGAACAAGCATTAAAGATTATAGCTGAACGAAGTAAATTTTGAGTGGGCGCACCTTCTGCTGTACAGAAATGAGTTGGAAAGTTACTGTTGCTGGTTAAATCTTTCTGTGCATGAAATGAACGAGAGATATTTTCACTGGTGCTTGATGATAAAAAAGAGCAGCCCATCTCCGCTTTCATTAAACATACTCCATACTTGATTAAGGTTACATGTTAATTTCGCAACGGATGTTCAGTCATCAAAATCAGTTTCTCGGAATGGCAAAGGAACCGTCTTTACTGCCCTGAACTTTCCCACATTGTTTAGGTGCTCATTCTCCAATCTGTTATTTCATAAAGATTTAAAAACCAGGGAGTAAAATGTTAGGGAAGACGGTACCATAAGGTTACTGGACGGTCACCAAGTCTAACTGCAGGACCGTCTAACCAGAAACGTGAATGCTTTGAAATGACTCACAAATATGATTGCAGCTAATAAAGGGATTACCTATAGAAATTCCAATGCCCACGTCGAATTACTTCTAAAGAAGCCAAGGAAAAGTCTAAAAACTTGGCCTCTACATTTCCAACTTTGTTTAATCTCATTACGCTCTCAACCCAAGCAACTCTAAGGACCAAATTGATAACCTGCAATGCAGAACTTCCACTTTTACTGCTCGGGTTTTTGACATGTAACTGGAAATAAAAAGGAAAACAGTGGGAAACTTACTATGGATATATAGTAAACGGATTTGTTCTTCAAAACAAGATCATCCCTGAGCCATGGGTTTCTCGAACTGTGGTCGAAAAAGCCCCAATCTTGCACAAAATCCCAGTATAGCTGGTATATTGTAGCAATGACAGAAGTCGCAACAACTAAAATAGTGAAAAATACTGTAGGCTCCTGTTGTTGGGAATATGTTAACCTAGCGCCAGCTGCGATCATGGCCGATACATACTTGCCCAAATTAGCCAATTGCTTCACATCAGATTCATCAAACCATCTTCTAGCGCACTTGAACATTGGATAAATGGAGAAAATGAGACCAAAACATCAAACAGAAATGTTAATTAGAGGGCTTCTTGATACATTAGCAACTCAACATCTTTCACATATAAGTATCTATAACTAAACTTGGCAAAATTAACCCGACGCAAATAACCTTGTACGAGACATTTAAATAGCCCTAAATACAACTGCCTGAATGACTGGAAACTTGAACCAACTGATTCGACCAATACGATATCGACCCAAACGGAAATGATACAAAATGAACACTTTTCAAATCACACCAAAAAAAAATTCACCATTAATTAAAAATTACAAATAAAGAAATTTAATGAACACGAAATGGCCTAACTCAGATCAGATTGACCCTATCTGGTACCATT
This sequence comes from Silene noctiflora, assembly GCA_009801015.1. NCBI lineage: Eukaryota > Viridiplantae > Streptophyta > Magnoliopsida > Caryophyllales > Caryophyllaceae > Silene > Silene noctiflora. The sequence goes on along the minus strand of VHZZ01010149.1, from coordinate 40,182 downwards.
GAGCCAAAAATGATCTCAGACGAATCCCAAATCATAGCACGCCCTAAGAAGACTGAACTTGAAATGACCTTGTCCGACCCCAATGAACCATTTAATGTGTATGTGTGTGTTATCAGTTGAAATACTAATGCAAGTAAATACAGCACGTTGAATAGAAAAGTGCATGAAATATTGATATGAATCGAAATATAAGAAGCGGGAATTAAATGTGAAGTGAAACAGTATACCTGCATAGCACGCCAATAATATGGTGCAAAGGAGATCACATAGGCAAGCTCTTTGTATAGCTTTCCTTTCTTGCAGACATCATAGGGGTACGAACCCAAACTGTTAGCCAGAAAATAACATGCCGTAGTTTCCATGTGCCTAAGAAGAGGAATCTGCAGAATGTACAATTTAAAAACACACATTATGATGGATCATATTTCAGCGAGCGATGAGTCTGTATATGAGACCGTCATGGTCTCATTATCTCATATACAAGACTAACTCAAATCCTTATGTAACCTGCAATCCTCAATTAGTTACTCCATACATGGTTATGAATTAGTGTATTATAAGATCGTCTCATGTTAAACTAATGTAAGAACAAATCATCTAACTACAAATCACACTAATTTATCCATTAACCCACTAACTCAATATAACTACCCTATTTTGATTCTCGTATGTGTCAGTCTCATGATAACTGTTTCCTATGAGAGTTTGTGTAGGGTTAATAAGTTGGTCTTACATAGTCACATGTAAAACCATCTCATATAAGTTTGTCTGTTGATTTTAGCATGATTACCTGGCTAGTCAGCTGGTCAGCCATGAAGAAATCTACCATTACAACCTAGAATTCAAAAGAAAAATAGGTGTTAATTCAATTAATCAATATCACAACTTTGAAGCATAGCCATGAAAATATGCAATGGAGGAATACGATGTTTTGTATACGCACCTTGTAAAGTGGAGAGAGCACTATGTTACGTATCACCTTCAGGAAGCAATATCGAGTTGGACGATAGAATACATTGATGGGGCAAATCAGCAACACGAAAAAGACCTGATAATCAACATAAAAACCGGGTTAAAGAAATTCATCTACTTATGAGTGGCAATCTGTGACTCCAACCTACATACCCACTAAAGTCATACACAAATGCTTGTGCTAAGCGGTTTTACATACATATTATTGTAAAACTGCAAGTTACAAATTACCGATAAAAGGTACTCCGTAGTCCGTACTTATTAAATATACCAGATCTTTTATAGGGGTATTTATTTCCATTGCTTCAAATGGAGCCAAAGACTCCCTATTCTGTGATTGTGGATTACGATAAAATAAAGCAACATGGAAGTCACTAAGCTAGCATCTCTTCTTTTTATTGTAAAATAGTTGTCATTTTCTGTAATTCTCGACACATTTTTTATTTTATTTTGAGTCATATAAAAAAAATCTTTATGTTCTTTTAGCACAGGAAAAGGCTTGGTACATCTAACCCCTTTGGTAAATAATGTGTGGTTTTACAATTAATGTGTAAGATAATGAAGAAAAGAAGGGTTTTCCGCAATGACTTACCAAGAGAAGGATGCCAGGAATGGCGTCAATTTGCTGAGGAGGGAAACCTTTAGACCTTAAAATGAGGTGCAGGACCAAGGCACCAACAACAGCAGTCATCAAGGAGGTGCATACTAGGAAAGCATCCCTGTACTTAAGGGCTGTTTTTGGATTGAACTCAAATATGAATGTATAGTTGATTCTTGTGGCTTTCCACATTAGCAAATTACATCCATACATGAACAGATGCAAACCCAGAAGTGCGAAAGTGCTGCACAGGAAACTCAATAATAAGTTATAAACCATGCAAAGTTAAGAGCAAATTCTAATTCTTTAATGTTTGTAGTGTAGTCACTCCCAGTGGCAGTACAGAGTAAGTATCTGGATCCTCTCCAGTAACTGAAGCTCTGGTATCCAAGATAACTAAACTAAGGGAGAGGGTGGTTTGATAAATACACCATTCATTCAACCCCACCGTCCTTTTGTTCTTCTAGGTAACTTGAGGGGATCAGACTAATAGAGGAAGGGGCGGAGAGGGGAGGGGGGTCGCTTCAACTAGAAGGCAACCCCTTTGTCTCGTATGTTATATGTATGAATCCTTGTGTGCTAAAGAGCTACTTTTTGCCACATAAATTGATAAGGTAAATAAACTGGGGTGACATTTATAAACTTGTTGATGTAGTTACAAAGGGTGGAACTTAGCTGGAGATATAAAGTGCAAACGCTGCTGAGAACAGGGTTGAGAACAATTTGGGATATCACAAAGTCTTGTATAAGGTTGGCTAGCACAAAAATTTCTGTCAATTACTGTAAAACCAATTACCATTTGACTCTAACATCCCAAAAAAAGTTTACATGTATCTATCCTGTTTTGTTAGGAGTATATGAGACTTTAATTAAAGTTTTTACATAAAACCGTTTTACACAAGACTACATATTGTGACGTTCCTAAGTGGCTATAAGACCATGCCTGAAATCTACTTGGGAAAATAACGCAGGAGAAAATGCTAATATTCAGGAATGATAAAGAATGAATAAAACCTGAAAATTGGATAGACTGTCTCCATGTAACCGGGATCATCTCTGTATCCGCGAGAAAACAAGCCAGAAAGATGTGCCAAAATTGCGTATATAGCAAAAAGGGTAACAAAACAGCCCGTGAATAATCCTGGTCAAGCAAAAGAAAGTTGAAATTCATCCAAAATAAAGACAATGAAAAAAGAATAACATAAACATCCCTAGAATTAAGAACAATATATCAGAAGTGAATTATCTCTTCATTTCAGTATGTCTGTCGAGTTCAACTGCACAATTGTTTTTCTCAAGTCCATAATAAGATACAGAGACCAGCTCAATAAGCAGAGGAGGCTGCAAGTGCTGCCGGAGCAGGAGCAAGCACTCGCTGGCAGGTTATCCCGGAAATGCGTTGAGCTGCAGCAGTTGACTGGATATCTAGGGGTAAACCGGAGCGGGAAGGCTATTCGCAGATTCCACGGTCAACCTTTCTTAAGATTTTTTTCGACATTTCCCCTGGCCAAGGGAAGGGAAGTGGTGAGGTGGGCTCGGCCCGTTGAGACGCGTGGTTCTGGACCAATACCTTTCCGTTTTAATTTCTCCGATTTATTGCGTAAGGCACTGATTTTGTGAAAAGTTTCATGTTTTGGTCAAAAATAAAAGAACTTGGGGACTTGGGGTTGTGTCACATCCAAATACCGGAGTGTCGTTCACACTAAACGCGGCCAAAATGAAGCGTCAAAGTAACATAAAATCAATTACGTGAAAAAAAAAAAAGAAAAAAAGAAAATCGGCCAGAGAGAGTACCAGTGCATTTATAAAGCTATTGCTTTTCTTTTCAAGGGTTAGACAAACTTCTGTGGTCAAAACACACTATTCTTCATGACCAACATCTAAACTGAGGTCATAGTGAGCACTTTCTATTTAGAAAAAGGGAAACAAAAGCATTCATCACACAGCACATATTATTAATTCTAGGTTTCTGTCACGGTCATGGTATCGGCTATATTCACACCTAATTTCGTAAATGCGGCAAATATCGCCTCAAAATATGGTAAAATGCGGACGTAGTGATCTTCGAAACCTTAAAAGTACAGTCACATTTAGGTATTGCTGACCTCCATTTAATACCCTATTGTCATTAATTACTAATAACCATTACTAAAAATCTACACTCACCAACAAGAAAAGTAATCATGTGAGAGTCTTTCTGTTGCTGGGGGCGCAAGTATTTCATTGCCTTTTTCCTGTCATCTTCGGCAAAGTGCTTGATGAATAAGGATTCCACTTCGTCCATTAATTTAACCACCTTTATGAAACCACAAATCACCACTAGATTAAATAATAGTCATAATTATAGTAATTAATTTAAAGTTTAAAACACTTATAAAGTTAATCCATTGCCTATTTAACAAGTCGGCTATAAAAAATTATGCAACTGTTAAAAGCAACAGCAATCAAGGCAGCCTATAACCCTTTAAAGGACATATTGCTTCCAATTTGCAACAGTCTTAAAGAATTCCACTGTGGTAAAAAAGTTTCATAGTGGGGGTGGGGTTCGGATTTCATGACTTGTTCCGTAGCTTATGATAAGTGATAACATCGTCTTACTGTAGATCCGTCTCACCGACGACTTGCTAAACCTTTGGTGAGTAAATGATGTGTGACGAGTTAAACAAATTTTATCAATAGATTGCATGTTATGAAGGCTAATCTACTCCCAAGTTCCCATTACAGAAACAATATGCGCAGTATTAAACTATTACCAAATTGCTTCAACTTCCTTACCTTGTCAGAACTGATAAAATTAGACCTCTTTACAGTCTTCAAATAATTACATGATGCTTGTTGGTTGGCTACCTGTAAATAAAAATATAATCTCGCATTAATTTTCATTGTGAGAATTATAACAGAGCCAGTATAAGTAATTTTATGTAATCATTTAAATTTTCTTTTATTTGGAAAATGTTATCTGATTCATTCTCAAAATTTACAATAATCGGCAAATTTTACAATGTAAGAAATTAACAAAGGCTGTTTTCTCCAATCGAAAATTACAAAGACGTTTTGAGCTAGGCCAGCTTCAGAAATCTCTCTGTCTCCATTTCAAGTCATGTTCAAAGAGTCTCTATGCTTTGGGTCTGGATTACCACAGAATATCAAAATGACTCTCTGCGTGCGCACTGCGCAGTTCTTTATATTACTACGTACATCTGACCTCACCCGGCTTTTGCAAGAGCACTTCCGGTGCTGAGGTAATATTATTGTTGTCGTAGCATAAAAAGACAAGCAGTAGTTTTTAATGGCTATAAATAACAAAATATGATGCACTCAAACAATTTGTTATCTGAATAATCCTTTTACTAAATAAGTATAAAGATGCTGATTGAAATAACTACACCCTAAACCATTATCGCCTGCCCCAAATGTGTGAAAGCAGATAAACCTTATCATGGAAACGAGTTTTGTGATTAAGGAAAAAAGTTAAAAATCATAATTAGTTGACATGAAAGTGATAAGCTACTAATCATTCTTGTCTGTTACACTAAAACAGGTCGATAGAAAAAGTAGATCAACATAATACCTTGTCAAATTTCTTGAGAATTTTTGTGAATGCTACCATGTTGAGTGAGCTGTCAGGAGAAGTGACCAAATTTAGTGTTAGGAAATCGTAGCAGAAAGGTATCAATGCCAAAATTAAACAAGAACAAACTTCATCATCATGACGTTATAACCGCAATGATAATACATATATCCACTCGATTGAAAAGGGCACTTGAACAAACAAAGTTAAACGCCCAAGGAACTTTGTTACTCCGATACTTCACTTAGTTGCCGTATTCCGTATCCGATATGTATTTTGTCGGATACGATACGACACTTTGATACTTCATTTTAGACCAAAATATTGAAAATTTCGCACAAAATAGCCGTCTCAGATACTCCGATACGTATTTTGCCGCATACGAGTAGACGAGTCTGAGTAACATAGCCAAGGAAATATATCTTTAATTTCTTGTTTTTTCAATTGCAGTCGGGTGTTACCGTTGCAAACCCTTGAAAGACATTAAGTTAACATGGAGTTTTGTGTCTAACTTCAGCATTACATTCAACTCATAAGGTCATCACATTGACATATATGTTCTCACTATGAGGAGTTCAAATGACAGTCCAAAGATGTAATGCTAAACTATCAAATGAAGGAAGATTACTTGCTTATGTAAACTTGCATATGATGATGCACTGGTAGTGATGGATACTAAATCGCCAATGATGCAACCAATGAAAATCTTGGCCAAGAGGTTTGCACTTGCCTTTACGGACCACATCGACCAAATAACTCAAGGCAAATTCTTGTATGACACAGTCTTTCAATTACTGGTAAACCAGTTTACTTTAAAGAAAAACCAACCACTTTTATAATTTTCGTAACACTTTTTAACAATATAATGTAGCTAGTGAGACATTTAGCCAGTAACCATTTTCATATGTTAATGATCATTTTATCGCTAAAGAACGATCATACATCAGTAATGAACTAATGATCAATATACGGTCAGCGGGTCAGATGGTCTGACACCACATATCATGAGCCTGTCATACAAAAGACTGAATGAAAAATCAATATGCCAAAATTAACAGGCCGTCTTGAAAGACTAAGCAGAAAATCATTTTGGAAAGAAAGCAATACCTGTAAGTTTTCAAAAGGCCAAGACCCTTGTACAATTCCACAAATGCCCCTCTGATCATTTTCTCAGCACACTGTATTTTCTTCCTGCTAATAAGCTCCATAGGGGTATCCTTGCTAGAGGTGTTCACTAAATCCTCCCACAACATAGAGGTGACAGCAGAAATAGTCCGGGTTGGGTTGGTTGCCGGAATGTCGATTCTCAGGGCCATCTTTGGCTTCCCTTTCTTAGACTTAGCCCTTGTTGCTGCCCCAATAAAATTAAGCCCATTTTTCTCAAGAGCTGCTATAACTTCATCTGTCTGAGATGAGACATCTGAAGCTTCATTTGTTTCACACATGTTTTCTGCACAATTTTAGTTGCCATCTTGCTTTACCAATCAATAAACCAAAAAAAAATCTTAACTAATGGATCAATTTATCCACAACACAAATACATTAAAATCATTTGTTTGGGTTTGCAACATCTGATTACTCCAAATTCGATCTGGGTATGGCCATAATGGCGATAGAACCCTCTCTTGAGCTTTAAGACTGTCACAATTCCAAAGAATCGAAAACCCTTCGTCCTTTACCAGTTGATCGAAATGCTTAGTGTTCAACACATGAACAAGTTACTCAAGGGAAAAACTCAAGCAGAGATCATAACAATCCCACCCAGATTAGTCTTATAATCCTCTGAGGTTGGAGTCACAAGCACGGTCAATAGCAACGGTGGGAACAAGATTTGAGGTAGGGGCAAAAAATTTCGGGGCAAATTAGTAATGCAATAAACAAACTAAGAAAAAAAGACGAAAATATTTTTGACTACAATTTCAAGTTTTCCATTACTCAGGAATCGACAACCCCTGTAACTGTGAGCCTCTTGTTCCGCCACCTAGTGTCAAACACAAAACCTCACTGTCCTACTTTAACACTTGAGTAGAACCGTCTTACTAAAAGTAAACAAATGATTACGACAGAATTTGTCCAGTTAATGTACAGATCTAGACAACGCATTTTTTTGGTACCCAAGACCTGATACTTGTCAGAGGAATTTACCCAAACAGTTGGTGGGCATTACATGAAAAACTTGCAGCTTTGTATACATCATCATCATGTCATCAAAGCATATAAGAAAGAATAATCTTTTATACTCCCTCCGTCCCGGTCATTTGTTGTCCTTTGGTTTTGGCACAAAGACCAAGGAAAGAGGAGGGAGCCAATTATAACATGACAAGTGGACTAAATTGAAGGTGAAAAATCAAATTACTCATCAAATACAATCCTAAAATAGAAAGGACAACAAATGACTGAGACACCCAAAATGGAAAAGGACAACAAATGACCGGGACGGAGGGAGTAATTGGTTAGTGGATGTAAATAACAAGAAGAAAAATCGGGTAGAAAGTAAGAGCGATGCAACCAAATTTGGTGTTGATTCATACAAATCCGACAGGTGATTTATGTTGGTGTCCAATCCCCCAAAAAAGACCACCGGACGGGTTTTAAGTAAGTTAAGATTATTGTCCCATTTTCGTGTTTAATCTCGTGTTTTTTTTGCTATATCGAGAAATATATGGGGTGTTTTTTATGTTAATGCGTCGAAAGGAAAAAATAATATGGGAAAAGAGATGGAATATTTTTCTTTTAGTTCAAATGAGCGCACTTTATGTCGCGAGTGAGAATTAAACCCCCAAATTTTATGGCTGGAATAAGAGAGTTTTTATCACTTGAGCTAACTCATGTTCTCATATGAAATACTAAATAGGATAAGTGGTTTTCACTAATTTTAAGTTCACGCTCCGCCCTAGTTGGAGCAGAGATAGTTTTCACTTTTCACTAATTAGAAGCAATGATGCTCAGAGTCGTTTAGAAGTATCCGACACGAGTGTGTGTTCAAGTATCGGACTCGTCTATTTTTATGAAAAGTACGCATAATTTGGCTTAAAATAAATGAAGTGTTAAAATGTCATATCCTTATCCAAGTGTGAAGTGTTGAACACGGGTACGTGCATAAATTAGAAGAATCGGAGTAACATAGATTATAAGTCCAACTCTTTTAAAAAATGATGATTTTTTCAAGTCGATCGTCTTTACGGAACTACAATTTGTAGCCGTAGTTCTTCTAAAAACCTACAATTTGAAAACCAAAATTTTTTCAAACTATAATCCCCATAAAAACGATTAATTTGAATTTCTTTTTTATCATTTTCTAAATTCATAAACACAATTTATGTTTCTCAAATTAAAGTTTTTACGATTGATAAGAGTGAAGAGATGTAGATATTATTATCTATTCGTTTCTTTCCAAACTCAACTGTATTACTTGTACCACCAACTACTACTACTATTATGATGATGATTTGAAGGTGGTAATATAGATTTCGTATGTGGATTGTTTTTCTAATCTATGTCCATTGAGCACATAATAAGAAAACAAAAATGGAAAGAATTAAATGTATTTTTTAGGAAGAAAAGTAAAAGTAATATTGTATATTACAATTTTCCATAAAAACATCATTTAATTTTTTCCTTTTTAGTTTTATTAGAAAAATGGGTCTTAGAAAATGGGGAGTATCAACCTCGAAAAGGGGGTGATAAGGAAAAGAAAGAATGAGGTGAGGCACTTTAGGTCAGGTGTCTGCCACTTTCTACTTATGTTGGAAACTTGAAGTAGTGTCTCTGTCTCTGGTAGATTAGATTTATTACTAACAAAGTTGAAGAATGACATGTCTAGGAATATTTCAGGACTTGGATCATACGACTCTCGCATGCATATATTTTCCTGCTGCTTTATGTGCCGTTTTTACTCCATTATTTCTCAACTTGCATGGATTTCCTTATATTCAATCACATTCATCCCACTAATTAATTTTAGATTTTATTTCTGGCTTATATTTACGATTATAAGATGCTACTAGTACCCACTATATATACATTCATACTTTAGATCTTTAAATTGGGTTAAAAAAGTGGTGGTTCTTCATATTTTTAATTTAGTTATTTACTAGCTAGCATGGATCCCGCGCATGCATGCGCGGTATTTATAGATCCTTTATTTTATAGTGCATTATTTATATATTTTAAAATTGACAAATCATTAATTTTTCATATTTTAATATGAGAATAGAAATTTAAATGGAAAACTAATCAAAAGAATGGAATAAAGTCATGAAATTTGTATTTTAATGAATATTTTTACCATAAAACTAAACATTTCAATTTATAAATTTTCTTAAATAATTTTAATGAATTTTTTGTCATGAAATTAATAATTTCAGTTCATAATTTTTTTATACGAATTAATTAGTACGTATTAAGTTTTTTTTTTTTTTTATGTGAAACTAATAATATCAGTTGTAGGGTTTTCATATTCGAATTCTTAGATTTATTTATACCAGTTTTGTTTTATTTTAGTTAAATGATTATAATTTAGTTTAAAAATATTATAGTGATTAAAAGTTTAAATCTTAATTAAAAGATAATGATTAAAAAAAATAATGTATTGTTTCCTTATTTAATCAGATTCTTTTTGGAGGGAAAATTTTTTAGAAGTTTTATTCTCTTAGTATATAGGAGATTAGTATATAGGAGATTTGGTCGTTGTTTTCCTTTGTTTTATTTCGAGATGTTTAAATAAGATGGCTCATGCTCTCATAATTTAATTCAAATAAAGAGGCATTAATCAGTGGCGTACCCAGAATCGATAGAGTGTGGAGTCAATTTTAGTGTAGTTACTAATTGCTATGTTTCTTTTTAGTATGTGGTCTAGAAAAGTAAAATTTTCAATTAAACTAATTTAACTATACAAAACGTCTATTGTTTGAAAAGCGGGGGGAGTCAATAATAATGTTTTCAAATACCCGGTTTTTTTAACCCTAGCGCCTAGCGGTAATCCTTTTTAGTTGGTCGACAATTTGATATCATTTCCGACTACTTCACAACTTTTAATAATGAGATTTCTATATTCAGCTATGAATTGAATACCGCTATAATTCGGTAAAATAGAAATTACTCCCGTTTGACTTTAAAACCTTAATTTTAGCACTAAAGATATTCCAATCACATTACCTATAAATTTCTTAGCACATAATAATCACCCCTGGAATTTATCACTATCCTCAAATTGGCAGGATCGTGAATAAGCTAAAATATCGAGAACGCAAAAAAAAAAAAAAAAAAAAAAAGATTTAATTGTCCTAAGTTTACAAAAATCTTATTTTGAGTTATTGATATTCAATATTGAGTTAATATGAATATGGGCATATGGGAAGGCCTTAGCAAATACTCCCAGTTAGTGTTGAAGCCTTGAAGGCTATTGCTTGTCACACAAATCATCAAGTTCTAAACTTATTTACAAAATTAAAATACCTTTCTTAATTAAAAGACGTACCAGAACAATCTGAATTACGAGTCGATATCGAATCCGATCGAGAAAGACGTCCTCCATGCACAGATGAGTATGGTGACGTGAAATTTTTCCTGGAACGTTGATTAAAGACTTGCTTAAGGTCTAATAATATATCTAGTTGCTTAATTAGAGCCTCTCCTCTTTGTTGGAACTCTGTCTCCCTAGCCTTGTAAAAATTGTCCACCTTTTCTAGCTCCTCGTCCAATCTCTCAAAAAACATCTTCACCTAAAATATTCATAGTAACATTTTAATATCTCGCAATTAATTTCGGAATTATTTTTTCACATATGAAATTTACTTTTTCATGACATTTATTTTTTCATTAATTTTCCATTTTCTATCCTTTTTAACTAAAACCTAAGCAAATTACCTCGCTATTTCGACCTTTTCCTAGTATTAATTGCTCCAAGAACGTTCTTTATATTTGAACGTAATTTTATTATTGATTGTTTCGTTTAGGTACGATAGTCATCATTGTTAGCATGATCGGAGATTTTAATTAACAATTTAAAATAAGTCTCATGTAAGACCGTTGCATAGTACCTTATTTTTCAAGCCAATAACACGGTTATATATAAATACATTTGCGTAATTAAATAGTAATTTGGCGGAATTGATGAAAAATTTATCGTCAAATGTTTATATATAAGAATTTGTAAAATATTTTATTAAGCACCTCTTCTTCTTCCGAAAATAGCTGTGATAGCTCCGAGTCTTGAAATTCGTGCTCAACTTCATCTTCTATAGAATTACTTGTCACCACCTGCAACAAACAATTTCTTAATTCTCATAAAATTTATAGTTATTATCATGTAAAGTCCCCTAACACATTATTGTCAGTTGAAATTTTGTATCATCGATTTAAAATACTTCGTATATAATTATATATATCAATTCAGAACACGTTATATTACGAGCATGTATGTTCGTAACAAAACTAAGTAACGCTCGTAACATAAAATCGAATTCTAGTTTCTTTTGATTTATTTCGAACTATTTTTATGACCATAAATTATGATATTATTTCGAGTGCTTTTGTCTAGGATGATATAGTTTCTTTTGTTAGTATACTCCTTTAATTTCACAAAGGTTTCGTGATGATCTTACCAAATAACGGGCCTAATAATTATTACACACAACAGACAACACTTGGAACAAAATCTATGATTATTACATCAATTTCTCGGAAAAGCGAAGAAAGTGACATGCTTTCCTACAATTTAATACGTAAGCATACAAATCAACAAAAGCATTGCTTTTTCAAATCACTAAATTCTTATCTTAAGATTTCATTAATTTTATTATTAGTGTATGCTATAATATATAAACGGTTTTTCTACCTGCATGCTTTTAATAGATATAAACGTGGACCCACTTTGTGGAATAATTAATTAATTAATAGGGGACTTATTTGAGACGGTTATACCTGGTTAATAATGAGCGTTAATTAATGTAACGTGTATTTTTGAATTTGTTTCACGCTTACCCCGATTTTAAGAGTGATTTACTAAAAAAAAAATAAGTAAATAACACGTTTATAACAACCCCATCTAATTCATGTGAATAATAATCATTAATACTTTAGGTAGTGAAGTGCTACTTTAAATTAGAAAAAATAACTAACTAAAAAGAAAGTCCTATCTAAGACCGTTTTACAGCGTGAGATGAATAATATATACCTCGTTGTCTTCCGGAGAAGAACTACTACTAGTACTATGAAGTTTAGAAGAGATAGAGGACACAAGAGAACGAGCCGAGTCGAAAAAGGAGTCGACGACGGAGGAGCAATATTGGCCGGAGTTATGGTAAACTTGAGAAGATTGTTTTGGTTTACGAGAGAGTTTGATTTTCTTGACATTTTTCTTAAGTTGCCAATAATTGACAAAATAATCCTTCCATTCGGGTATAAGTTGTGCTTCTAACTCCTTTGAAAACTTTACCATTTATTCTTCTTTTTGTTCGTCACAATATTCTACTTTAATTTCTTGGATGAAAAACGATGTATATGATGAAGGGGAGAAGGGAGGAAATGATGAGTATAAGAAGGGAAATGGGCTTCTTCAAGCAAGTTTAGTAGCTTTATATAGAGTGGAGTCAGTGGACTAGTGGAGTAAAGAGAATTCTGTTTGGTTGGTTATAATTAAATTAGTGTTTAATTGTCCTTTTTGTGTTGTGATTTGGTGTTAAATTCATCCATTAACCTTGGCTGCAGCCATAAGGAAATAAAATTAATAAACACTTCAGTTTATAAGTTTAAAGTAGTTTCATTCCAAAATTAATCGGCGGTAGTTATTTCGCTTATATAGTAATAACTATGTCAAAGTTTTGTACTATTACATGTTAACTAAAAACGTTATTTAGTAAAATACCCTACTGAATAAGTTTATTGATAAACTTAAATGATTAGTGTTTGAAAGAATTGAAAGTACTATTTATATCGACAATCTGCACTTTAAAAAGCCTCTGATAACAACTCCACAGTTAAGCATGCTTGTTCGGGTGTAATCGATGGGTTACCTATTAAGAAGGTTTTCAGGTTGTGCAAAGTGACGTCGTGAGTAGTGAACTAGTGATTCCGTCCATGCTAGGCCGGGGTGTACATAGCTTTAGGAGCTACCGTGAGTAGTGATTCCAGTCCATGCTAGACCGGAGTGTTACACTTATAATTTTTGCGCAAGACTTGCCACATGTGACACGTTACTTGTATTGAAACTTTTTTCACACTTCCCCTGACGTGTTAGTCCTTTTTTCAATTAATCGACAAGAATGACATCCTTTGTGAAGCTGTAATTTAGTTCAAACGGACGGAAATGCCATTCTTTTTGAACCAATCAATAACTAGCCTAATTTTAACTCACATCTCATGTCACAAAATCATTGGCTTTGATACTATGCTAAATTCATGGGCATGTGTCACGCCGGGAAGGAGGAGAAAAACTATACCAATATTTCAAAGTTCTAAGACCATCCCCAAGCAAGGTCTCGCTAACTAAGTCGCGATCCATGTTTATCTCTTAATCCCACCTTATTTATCTTGACCCACTTTTACACTCCCAAGCAGAAAGTCGCGACCTAGGTCACCAACCCAATCATTTTCCACTTTCCAACATTTTCAATCATTTTCCACCCAACAAAAACCTCTCTCTTATACTTTTTTAATTACACCTATTTACTAATAAATTATAGATATTTGTGTCCAACAAATAAAAACTCGCCATGTGTCGGGTCACAAGAAATATGTAGAAGGTCACTCCATGACCTTATTTGGGTGGAGGTCATGCTAATTTTTGGATTAAAAGGTGATTAGGGTGACCCACCCCCCTCATGACCTACTTGTCCACCTTGCTTGGGGGTGGTCTAAAGAAAGTTTCCTCTCAATATCAATTGACAATACATGCATGGAGTAGCTTCTTCGATTATATCGACTCGCTCTTAGTTTTTCAATGTATCTAAGATGGAGGCGAGTCGATGAAACGGGTGGATAAGATGATAATCAGGTGAATTTTCAATAATAATATTGAGCGATAGATGGATGACATGTAACACCCGCGATTTTCCGTTTATAGTCTTAAAACGTTTAAAATTTTAATTAAGACTAATTATGTTTTAAAACTTATTTTTGGAAAAAAAAAAAAGTATAATTCTAGAAGTATATTTATAAATATGATAATAATGTCCGTCTTAAGTGTATAGTAGCCTTGAGACATATTTTTAGCAAAACCCGACTCAAAATGAGTTGTTTTGCACCTAAGCATGTTATTGGGCCTATTTACTACCATTTCCTCTACACAAACTGTAATACCCCGTATTTTAGTCTCGGTCAATGCAAGTCAAACTATGTTTTTATAAACGTATTTCAAAAGGAATTGTTTTACGAAGCTATATTATGTAAGCTATTATTATATCACGAATTACGTTTAATAGTTACTTTGTATTTTATAATTATTTCATAAAACGATATTCTATTTTCTATTTTATAATTAACTAGCTTAGAACCCGTGCAAAATTGCACGGACATGTATAAAAAGAATATATAAATAGTCATTAGAAATTTTATAGCTATAATATTATTCAATTTTAATATGAATGTACAACATTTTACACATACAAATTAAAGTATATTAAATTGAAATTCAACATTTATTATACTCTTAACATTAAAAAGTACACGCCTCACTTACATCGGCACATCCCTACTTTTGATTAATAATCACACTATACATGATCTAAAGAATTAAAATTAAAAGGTACACGTAGAAAATAAGTATAGTATGGCTTCAGAGCTATACATCTTCACGAATTTTATTTCCGTATGTTTTTAACACTAATACAACATTGTTCGTGTAATTATTAATGACATAGTACGGAATGGGCTATTGTGTAGTTAAGTTCAGCTTCATTCAGTTCAGTCTAACTCATCTCTTCACAAATTTAACTCTTACTTCAGTTCAGTTCGGTTTAATTCAGCTTCATTAAGATCAGTTCAGTTCAGCTCTTTTCAGCCGAAAAGAACAGAGCCTAAAACCCGTTACTACCCATATTTTCGGCGAATTGCATATAGACTTTTACTACATGATTTTACACTAAATTAATATAAATATTTGTACCCAACAACCTTAGTAGAATATATTTATGTTGAAAACCACTCATTAATAATTAAATAACTAATTTTTTCATTCAGAACCGCCAATATACACCCTTGTAAAAAAATCTCATAAAGCTATAAGTTTGGTACTCGTATAATAGTATGTATGTATGTATGTAAATAATACAAAATAGTAGAATTTATATTATTTTATAGCTATTTTATCACAAGATCGATGACCCAATATAATAATAGTAGTTAATATTAATTCAAATTAAAAGTTAAAAAGCGGGAAGGTTATGCATTTTGACGTATTATTATTGTAATACAGCCATATACAAAGTAAAACAATTTGTATGCTCAATATTAATTGTATATATGTCATATATGAGGAACCTTTAATGAGTTTATTAGCTAACATAAATAAACTATTACAATATAATAGTTAGTCTTGACCATCTTAAATGAAGACATGTCACAACCCACCTTTTTTTTTCTTATTTAAATCGATTATGACTGTTGTCTTAACTAAGAATTTGTGAAATTGGAAACCCGTTTACAAAAAAAATTGTTATTTCCAAATATAAAAATAACTAATAAGTCTTATATAAAACAATTTTACGTTATTAAATTATGATAAAATCATTACTATAGATAATTTTAATCGTCTCCCATAAAACATGTTTGTGGTGTAAAATATGGTTTTCTAAGAGTATTAGAGTATTTGTAATATTAATCAATGGCTTAAAATTGCTCCCAAATTAAAAGAATGAATATTATGTAATATGTAATTATGATTTATGTACCACTCTAGTTTTACAATTGATATGAAATTTTTCCATTGTTAAAAATATGTATAATCTCCTGTCTTCCAGAATTAACCCATCCTATCAAATATGCATTTTTTTTTCTGTTATTAATTAATTAATATCCAAAAGAAATATTTTCAAAGATATTTTATCCATTATGCAAATATGTGTGGACCCAAGAATAAAATAATATTAAGAGAATGTTAAGCGGAAAAAAATTTAATGTGGGATTACCAAGTGTCTAGTGGTTCTTCTATTATACTTATATATAGATATTGATAGATTTTGTCTTCTAAGAAGAGAAGTATTTTTCATAATCGATTTGTCTTATTTTAATATTTAGTTTAATGATGGATTTTATTTGCAATCTTTTAATATTCTTAGTATTTTATACTAAGATAATTGTATATTTATGATACAACTTTCTTTTTATATAGTATATTTTGTCTTTTATATTCTGATAGCTTATTGATTTCTAAAAGATTATTTGTCATTTATGTTTTTTTCTAGTGTTTGATTGATACGCAGGAAGATAATTGTATATATTACTTTCCGTTTTTTTTTTAATTGTTTGATTGAGTACAATTATTTTATTGAAGTAGGATTGGATATATAATTTTATATATAATTTATTGATGATTGATCAATGATATTTATTAGAAAGATTCCGTTATTATGGTTGAAGATTTTAGAAAGATTATTTTACTATGCTGCAGTTTTTTTAAGTGTATATATTGATTTATTATGTTATTGAAGATTTTTCTGTTTATGTTTTTTTGTAGTGTTTGACTGATACGCGGGAAGATAAGTGTATATATTAGTTTCCGTTTTTTTTTTTGAATTGTTTGATTGAGTATAAAAATTTTATTTACGTAGGATTGGATATATAATTTATTGATGATTGATCAATGATATTGATTAAAAAGATTCCTTTATTATGATTGAAAATTTTAGAAATATTATTTTACTACGCTGTGGTTTTTTTTAAGTGTATATATTGATTTATTATATTATTGAAGATTTTAGAAAGATTTCTTTATTATGGTTGAGTGGATTAGAAAATCAACATTAAATGGGCTTTTGTAATCGTGTAAATGGAAGTGGGCTCAAATGATGTCCAAGCTTGGGATAGTAGGCGGGAAAATCATTATTGAGAGTGAATGTGAGGCTGCCACGTGTCTAGTGGTTCTTCTATTATACTTTTATATTCTATTTTATATTTTATATTTATTTCCTATTCTACATTTAATCCTTATTTTATATTTAGTCCTTATTTAATAATTATAATTCCTATTTTCCCCTATTTTATATTTTGACCGAAATTGGGATACTAATAATATTATTTGTGATTTATTAATTATATAAAGTAACAATATTAATAATTATAATAGATATTATTCCTAAAAGACTTATGGAAATTCTATTTCTTCCCAAACTCTTTTCCTTTAACCTACTATAAATACTTTATAATATGACCTATTGTATTCATAATTCAAGGAAGAGCTTCAAAGTATTTTTCAGATTTTACAAAGTCCTACTTTGCCTCATACAAGTAAGTTTGTTAAACCTTCTTAAAATCGTTTATTAATTCGTTTATTACATTGCTCATACATCTTCTTATGTTAATTATTTCTTCGACCTTGCTTGCCCCTAGACCGTACTAATTGACCTAGGCTAGACTATGAACCACCGTGACTTAGCCTGACCTAGCTAGGGCTGCCGGCGACCGTTCTACGGGTGGTTATTTGGGTGAATTGTTGGTGGTGTCGGGTAGGAGCCGTGAGTTGAGAATTCGGGTTTGGACCCTTTCGTGGAACCCTCGTGACCTGGGTTGGTATGGGTTGGTACCTAGGGGTTGGGTCGACCCTAGTAGTGATGTCTGTGGTGGCCACTGGTGGCGGTGGTGGCCGGAATTAGAGGATTGGTTTCGTTGCGGGTTTTTGGGTCGTAAGTTTAAGACGAGTTGTTTGTCGGGTTTCTAGGTCGTCGTGGCAAGGGAAAGGTAGGGTTGTGTTTCTTGGTAGTAGGCGGTCCTAGTGGTGGTGCTGTGGTGGTCAATGGTGGTAGATGGCGGCTGTGGTGGTTGTTTTACGCGAAAACAGGGGAATGGGAGTGCGTGTGAGGAACCGTCTTATGACGGCGTTGGTGGGCTGTGTGGTGGCAGTGAGGGGAAGGTGACCCCACCCCTGGAACCACCGTGCTTCATTGGTGGCAACGGTGATGGCCAGAAGTGGTGTGGGGTCGTGTGGTGGTGGTGTCGTGGTGCCTTGTGTCGCGGGTTGAGAGGGGGGAGTTGTGTGTAGGTTGTGTTAGGGCGAGGGTGTTAGGGGGTGCTGGTGGTGGCGACGGAGGATCCGCTGGTGGCTGGGCACACCGTGGTGGTGGGTGGATGACCACGGTGTGGCAGGGGTAGTTGGTAAAGTTGTGGGGTAGGTGGTTATCGTGGCTGTTTGAGCATGGGATGGGTGGTTGTGTTTGTTTAGTTTTGTATTTGTTTAGTTTGTCTTTTGTTTTATGACGGTCTTAATTCGATAATTTAAGTAGCGATAAGTATAATAATATATGTTTGTATAGTTGTTGTGAGACGAAGTTTGTAATCATAATTAATTAATTAGTTTTGATTGTTGGGTTATAAGGCAAGTATAATTGTTTAATGCATGTGACGATATTTAATAGTTATAATTATATAATGTATTCGTATTCGTAAATAATTATTTATTAGTTAGTTTATTTGACGGGTTTAATTATTTAATAAATTTCATATGATAATAATAATAAATCGTAGTTAATGAATATAATTAATTATTGTTGTTAATTGAGTAGCTTGTTATTATTATTTGCTTAAAGGTGACGGGTGTTGATTGACGGATATCTTTCATTTGTTTTGCTCGGATTTGCTAAAAGGTAGGAATGTAGGATATACCTACTCAACTGTAACTTTAATATGTTTATTATTTGCTGGCATGTTTACTTGTAACGATGTGTTGTTTGGATGGTTTGTTGTGTTGGATCATGCCAAATTGGCGACTGAATTCAGTCGCCAATTGCTCCTCTCAGTCGCCAATTGTGTTGTCACAACCAGTAGCTATTGGTTTTGGCCTCTGTTTTGGCGACTGAAATCAGTCGCCAAAACTTCATTTCAGTCGCCAATTTTACTGGGCGTTTTCATGGAAAATTGCATTTTGAACGTGCCAAATCATATTGCAATTGAAATGCAACCCTGCAAACAGAAGTCATACCAGCAAATTCATTACGAACACCATTTGAAACAACCAATATCTCATTTATTGAAAAATGAGAATATATCCAACGTTATATAAACGGTCTAAAATCTAACTTGTCTCATGTTCAAACAGCTACATACAACTAAGATACTTGATAGCCAACACCTGCTCCACTACCGCCGCCCTTTCCATGTGGATCTCTAGGGTCGTGAAAGGGTTGGGGACCGGGGTTGCAAGTGCCGAAGTAGCTTTCCATAAATTTGACTTTTTCCTTCATTAATCGCATCTCTTCATCTCTCTCGGCATTTGCTCTTCTTTCTT
>VHZZ01010144.1:21889-31983 GCA_009801015.1 Silene noctiflora | reverse complement strand
TTGCGTGTAAAACCCTAGCAACAATATTAGGTTAGATCCATTAGGGTTTTGTATGTGAATGTTTAGAAACCCTAATTAGTAATTAAGAAACAACTCATAAGTTGTTTCATTAGTTTCACTAATTATGTGGATGACTAATGATTCACACCCAACCAAGGATTCATGCCCATCTTTACTATAAGTACATTTTTATTATCATATTCAAAGACAAAATTTGAAAAACTATTTTCCAAAGTATTTTTAAAACAAAAACGTGAGTCGTGTGAAATTAAATATTTGCATCTCAAGGTTATAATTGAACACCTATTGCTTTGAGTCTTTGTGCAAGTAATGTTATAACCAAATAGCTATAACTCTACAATTCAAAGATTACTTCTTTAATTACCATTATAAGACGACGACTTACTCTATCTGATCTTCCCGGAGATCTTCAATGTAGGATTCATCTTTTCATACAAGCTTCTCTAGATCTTCACTTGATCATCACTTGATCATTGCTTGACAATTTGAATGCACTTTGATCTTAATTGAATGCTTGATCATGTGACTTGCTTAACTTTATATTAATCAGAATTCTTTAATGCAAAAACGTAAGAAATCCAATCTATAAGGACTGAACAAACAGTTGCGAGCAAGATGCATATATAAATTAAATTACATACTTGTCATCATTAAAACATAAGCATATATAAATATATGATCCAACATTCATTACATTAATATCCATTTTTATCCATATAGGAACAATATAATTAACGTAGTTGCATTTATCATTATTAAGTAGATCATATAATAAGTTGGTTTGTGAGATATTTGAGTCAATTTGCTATCTTGTTGAGTGAGTAACTTGACTAGTGTTTAAGGCATGCTAGTCAACTTGTAAACCGAGTCTAATTGAATGAGTAAGTCGATTAGTTCTTGGCTTGTTTTGGGATTCACATCGAGAGATTGAGTCTTATCCTTGTAACCCCCGAGTCGACCCCAATTCATTGTCCATTTCCTCTCCTCTTGCTATATTGGTGAACCCGGTTGTCCTACCCTTTCCGTTATCTAGTTAATCGTGTTTCATTTGCTTGCTTTAGTTAATCGTATCTTGTTAATCGTATTCATTTGTTAGCTTATTTCCTTGTTTTAGTCATAGCTTCTAGTTGTTCCTTATTCAATTGCTTAGCTAGAACTAAACTAGAGACAAACAATTGATTTGAGAATCCAATTCCCGTCCTTGTGGTTCGACCTCGACTACCCTATGCTAGTTGAGTAATTTKTTTGATCGGGTACGACGACCTTTGCTCGCTATCACTAAACCACTTCAATTTCGAGTAATTCATACTAATAATCCGTCTAATCAACCAACAGACAATAACTAACTACGGGCCTGACTTTCACAATCAGAACCCAACTCAAGAACAGTCGCATAAATTGATGCGCATCTTCTAGAGGACGCAACAGATGTTGCGCCTGTTCTGGGTTGGTTTCTGCCTCTGAACTCGTCTCGTTTTGACGCAGTCTTTCTAATTAGGTTTCTAATAGACTATTATTCGTATTATCACCCTTATTCGACATATGTAATTCTTTTATTCTTTTATTTTTATTTTCTTTGAATTCTTTTCTTTTGAGCATATTTATGACGTAAATTCAATGTACTCTTTTGTAATTTTTTTTTGTTTAGTTATTTATTTCTTTTATATGATTTATTTACTTGGAAATTCACATGTAATGAATGTAAATTCTCTACTTCGACCCAATTGTTTGCTAAATTGTATGCTCAACCGACTTAGTCTAAATATTCACATGCTAGGTTTAATCTTTTGTTTGTTGCATTGCATGCATATAATCAACAACATATCAATTATAAATGACTTCCCTGATCATTAGTAGAATCGAGGCGGGCAGGATTATGTGTTCAAATAAAGAGCTTCCTAATACGTACCATCACCCCTTACTCAGATATCTGTGAGCACCCGTGTTCATTGGAAACGCGAGAGTCATTCTAGACATAGAATGCTAAGGGTAACGAATTTCTTAGTGTTCATGTTACTACTTTGTGTCTTGACATGGCATGAAGTATTCGAACGGTTCCAATTTACCATAAAAATTGGTGGCGACTCCATAAATGCATGCTTGTTCAAACCATTCACCGATTTCAATCCCTTTCAAATCGGTAACGGCCCATGACATGCTTTGGTCCAACAAGGTTCCGTGGGAGAAGTGCCGCCGCCTCAAAATCACAACGCGCGGGTTTGCGCGACGCGGGTGGCTTGGTCCGCAGTTTGACGACTCCGCTGGAGATGATACACTTAGACTTGGTCTAGTGTAACCTAGGGTGAAACTTGAAAGAGGTTAGAGAATATTTTATACAAGACAGTTGTTGATTTTCATTACTCGATCTTTTTAGATCGTTTTATCTAGCTTTGTTAGGCTTTTAACCAAACCAATTTGACTAATTGTCCCGTCTCGATAGCGCAAATTCTTATTTGTTTTTAGTGGATGGATAACGATTGACGTCAACCACACCGCGATGCTTACTACTGTTTGTATCAAGAGCTTTCACTACTCGAGCGAATGGAACTAGGAACCGACCTTACTTATGTTTGGCGCGGACCTCTCCAAAGACCAAGATTTGATAGATTGGTGTGGCAACCACCCTTCTAAGCCAAACCCATTGCTAAAAGCACTCAACATACCGTTATAATGCTTGTATATATGTTTGTACTTTGTATGTTATCAGCCTTTGTAAAACAAAACCATTTTTCTTCTCCGTTTTTTTTTTCAATTTTTTTTTCCAGATAATAGTTCAAAAAAAAAAACAATGTAAATATGTAAATTCAATGGGCTGAATTAGAGTCATAATTCAAACTAAGTCATTTTCTAGTCAAAACTCAGTCGGGTTATAAACCCGTCTTCTTTTATGTTTCGGGTCATTCAAGTTTGAGTCAAGTCCAAAGGTGTTACGCCGTCATTTTGGACCCCCTATTCCAATTCAGTTAGATCTAAACATTCGCGACACATCGAGTCACACACCTAAGTCATACACAGAAAGACTCATGATAAGTCCATTTTATACACGATTTTACCCCCTATTTTAGCTCGGGTTTATATGTTATTCGCACTAATATTAGTGTTTATTTGACCTAATCTTGTGTTCTAGATGTTTTGCTTGACTTAACGTATTTTGTAGGAAATATATCTTTTAATAGCTAAATCCCGTCAAAAGAGAAAATATCGAGTTCATAAAGCTAAGTGGAAATTGGATTGGATTATGCAAGCTCAAACATTGGAAGAAATGAGCAAGTGTTGAAACAAATGGCCCAAGTAATTATCCAAGGCAAATGTAAGAAACAAATCATATCTATGTGCCATATTTTGATCACCCCCATGACGCTCAGATAAAGAACGGGTCTCATTATAATCCCCAGCTAAAATCCAACGTTCTTCATTAATTCGGGCAAATTGTTCTAGCTCCGACCAGAGTTCGAAACGATTTGTCGGATTCGGACCTGCATAAACAGCAGAGAAGAACCAAGGCAATTCACCATTACGTGAGACTTAATCGTGATATATTGAGAGTGTTCCTTAACTGGAGTGACAGAAACAAATTCAGGTTTCCAGTAGAGCCAAATACCCCCACTAAAACTGTTTGCATCAACCCGAGAGTGGTCGTTATACCCAATAACTTTTTGTATCTTGTTGGCATGATCAGTATTCATATGTGTTTCGACAAGAGCAATAATCGAGGGTTTATACGTTTTAACCACCTCCATAAGAGCGTTAATCTTATTCTTATTACCAGTCTCCTGTATATTCCAGACCATACAGGTAATTGGGGACAAATTAGGTGATATAGCTAGGATTCTATCTGACATATGAAACGGTACATAAAGTAAATGTGCTAAATATGCTCGACTTACAAGCGATAAGATTTGATTAATATTCCATGGCATCGACATTTCCATGGTATCGACATTTCCATCTGTGGATTTCTTTGAAATTGATGTCCATTATAGGACTCTCCGGTACCATCACCCCTATAAAGGGTGCGAGGGTCTCCTTCCAAACTGACTTCGATAGTGTCTTTGCTGGAGGGATCATCTCGAATTGTGGGTGCTTGGGAAGGTAACGGAGTTGCGGAAGTTTGAGGTCTAAGTAAGGTATGTGAGGGTCCATCATGATTGATTTCAAGCACTACAGGGGAAGCGATGTTTTTTATTAGTCGTAATAGGGTTTGTAGTATTGGTGGCAATTGGAGTGTTGGATTGTAACATAGGCTTTGGTAAGTTTGAATTTTCTTGTAGGATAACCAAATTAGTGTAACACCCCCATACCTTAAGGCACCTTGCCAAGGACTACCTCAAGACATGGGAGTGCTACCATCTCGGTTACCCGAGGTAGTGTACATCACAGAAACTATAATGAAACATAATTAAGATTAACTTTATTTAAATGATAACAAACCCCCAAAAATATCAATACAAATACAAACCAAAACCCAAAACTGTGATATCAAAATAAACTAAAGTGTGCGGAAGCTAAAACTGCTAAGACTGGTGATGACTCTGCCCCTGCCAATCCCCCGGCAACATCAACAACGATAAGCACCATTACCTGCTAAGCCAACTGCTCACCATCCCCGAATGGATCACCACAGTTTTGAAAACAGAAACGGGGTCAGTCAACTATACAATAATATACCATAGCATCACATAAAAATGAACAACCAATATAACCATAACCACCACCTTCAAACTCCATAGTAACCAGTAACTGACTACACACCGAGGTGTGTAGCCCTGCCAGA
The DNA here is from genome assembly GCA_009801015.1 of Silene noctiflora. Classification (NCBI taxonomy): domain Eukaryota; kingdom Viridiplantae; phylum Streptophyta; class Magnoliopsida; order Caryophyllales; family Caryophyllaceae; genus Silene; species Silene noctiflora. Next base: position 27,188 of record VHZZ01010144.1, on the reverse strand, counting down.
TTTCTCATCACAACAGGTAATACACGCCACTAGTGGGGACCGCAGCCTTACCACCAAAATCCATGCACATGCATGATCGAATCCAAGTCCATTAATGTGCACATCCCCCTTGCGTCGAGAAACACAAGAGGCGAACAATGGGGGTGAGACCATCTCTCGCAATGGCTCATAATACCATCTCCAAACTCTAACAATAACATCCATATAACAATCATATCATGAACATATCATAAATAGTAACAAACATCGTCGCATAGATACATATATCATTCTACAGTCAACTAAGTAGGGAACCCTACCTAATAAGCAACTCCAATAATCACGACAAGGAAATCATAAAGTTTCTTCTACGAAGTCTCCTCCTATAACATAATTAATGAAAAAAAAATAACGAATAAGACAATCTAATCCCAAAACCCTCAAATACTCTAATTAGGTTTTCGCTATCGTAACATATAAGCCATAAAATACTAGATCAAATACTTACCTAATTGATTACAAAGCCAAGATGTAAAAATCCCCTAACAAAAGATGAATTCACACCTTTGGATTGATAGAAAGTAGAAGTGAGTAGTTGTACATTGCTTTGTGTGTAAAAAGGTGATTTGATAATGTTTTAAAATGAAAAGACAAATAACACTGCCTCACGTTCTATTTATATCAAACCGCGTAAAAACACGTAATGAACCGAACACTCGATCGAGTACGGGACACTAGACCGAGTAAGACACACTCGATCGAGTACGCCTCATTCGACCGAGTGCTGACACACTCGTTCGAGTCCTCAACAAACAGAACACTGACAGACCACCCCAACTAGCTACTCGGTCGAGTAGCCCCCACTCGGCCGAGTAAACTAAGGTCACAAATCTTATGTATTACAATTAGAGTTGGAAATATTATTGTTTGAAGAAATATTTTTATTCTTAGTTGGGGATTTGGTGGAGCGAATCGTAGGGCGAGAATGGGAAATAAGTCTATTAGCTTGTTTATAGAAGGAAGAAACGTTTTGGTTTATACATGGATTATTTTCTAGGATATATTTGGAGATAATTGGGTTACTCTCATTGGGTGAATTAGGAAGTTGCATATTTTCAGGAATATTTTTTTGATTATTTAAAATCTCGAATCGTGACCCCTGTTTAGCTTGATTATTTCCGAAATTAAAGATCGTGGTTGTAGCAGTATTTGGACCAGGAGTCGGCATTTGCTTACCTTGAACGCTAGCTTGTTTCTTCCGTTGAGGTTTTGATGCAGGAGCATACTCGGAAAGAGAAAGCAACACGGATTACTTAGTGAACAAGAAAAGGGCTGGATTAATTGGCGTGCAAGTAACATGAATTCCAAGTCCGTGTAACACAATACACGGTTTTCTAGTCCTAAACCGTGTAGAATTGATTTATTAGCTTATTTTATTTATTTTGAATAAGTTTAGGAAAATTGAAATGATTTCCTAATCCTAGTGTTATTAGGTATTTTCAAATCCGGTTATTTAGTTTATTATTTAAATAATGTTTCCAAGTTAGTTTTGGAAAGATAGCTTATTAGCCAAGCTAAATAGGAGTATAAATAGGGGTTGTGTATGACCTAGCTTAAGACGTTTTGAGATCAATAAAAAAACCGTTTACAGTTTGTGAACAATTCTAATTAGTCTTGCGAGATTAGTTATCAAAATTCATCCTGGCGAGGTTGAGTGTGAGTGATTCGAGTGATTTCCTTGCGAGGTTTGAGCGAGTTTCACATATCCATCCATGTTTTCTTTGTTACTTTTCACGACATTAAAACAACTTCAGTTAAATTCCGTTGCGTTATTCCTAAATACTTCGACGAACAGTCAAACAGACTGTCAGATATACATGTATTTCATCCTGGACAGACCTTCGATTTGTTCACAAATTCGTCTAAGTTATTTTACATCAATTTGGTATCAAAGCTTCGGCTCTTGATTTCCATAGATCCAGACGATCCTATGTTCCTATGTTGGGACAAAAGATGGAACTCTAGGATGATGAAATTTTGTTCATCTTGAGACGATCACGACAAATTGTGTGTCTAAGGATTGGAAGAAAAGATCTGGCACATTGTACTATGTGTTATGGATTTGGATATTATTGTATTTCTTGCCCAAATGAGGACAACATATCCTTTGAACAATATCGATGCTTTGGACGTTTACGAACTCAAGGTAGACTTATGATACCAAAGGTTGTTAGCACATTGAAATTGCAATAATAAAAGGTTGGATCTTTTAATGATATTCACAAAGAAGAAGCATAAAAGCATGAAGAGACGCCACAGAACATTCCAGACGACTGTCAGATTGAAGAGACATCAGATCTTGTCCAAACGGACGGTCAAGAAGACTGTCAGATAGAAGATTGTCAGATTCCGAATGATAAAGCAATGGAGGAAGATGAGATTGTCACATATGCTGTCGAACCATTAGATGAAGGTGACTCTTTCTTCAATCTTGATTTACCACCTATCTTTGATGATTATGGAGATGAGGAAGCGATTGTTACAATTGTCAAGGAACCGTGTTGTTCAATCAATTATGGCTTTAAGTACGATCTAATTTTTAAGGTCTACATGAGCGCGATCAGTTCTGTTAAGTTTCCAGATCCATCAAATTGTTGTTTGGTCGAATGTGCATCGTCTATGAAAGAATCGTCATGTTCGACTTATCTTTTCATCTATGAACAGAAGTTCGAGTTAAATTTTGAATCCAACAAAAATACAATTTATCTTATTAAATTTCAAGAACAATCCAATTGTTATTTCGTTGATTTCCTAACAAAAAAGTGTGCTGCAATTATGAAGGGTTCATCTTATTTGTATTATTTGTTCACCGATGAGATTGTACTTGTCCACGGAAGGAGGAGGGGTGTATGGCACAAAATAGTAAAGCATGAGAAGAGTGTAAAACTGAACAAGATGAATGAGCTTGAAGTTTGCATCGAGGATGATGAGCTCAAGGATGATTCTCGTGCATTGTTATTCCTTACCAACGATCTTGCGTCCAAATTTGTGAGATTCATATTTGATCTGAGAGGTCGATGGTCCAAGAATCGGGTCGATTTTTTTTTTAAGAAGGGCAGTATGATGCAGGAGCATACTCGGAAAGAACAAGCAACACGGATTACTTGGTGAACAAGAAAAGGGCTGGATTACTTGGCTTGCAAGTACCATGAATTCCAAGTTCGTGTAACAGAATAAACGGTTTTTGTAACACCCCAATTATCCGGCCAAGACATTTTAAGTATTACCATCTCTCTCGTTTCCCAAGGTAGTGTTTTGGAGATACAAGCAAGAAGCCTTTATTATAGATAATGGTTTAGTGAATTACATAAATGTAAACAAATGATATAAATGAATACAAGTCATAATACTACGACCCTCTAGACAACTCTGTCTCATGCCGACTAGACTCCAAAACCGAGGTTCGCCCCATCTCCCGCGCTACATCAAATCAACCTGTGTATAACCTTCTCCCCATATGATCGGAAATATCATATGGATCAACACAGGTGACCTAAAAATAGGTGACAATTAACACATAGCCACAAACGGTGAGTTTCGATAATATAAACATGTAAGACACGACGAATGAAATACGATTATGCAATACGACAATAGAATGCATATGACACAATCTCCAACCACACAGTACCGGTATCGGGACACTCCCAGACGTACCCACAACCCGGAGACAGCACCGCAACACCGCCCACCAAAATAACCCGGACCGCGGCCCGTACAAGGTACTCCGAACACGTCGGTGGCACCCGGGCCCGAGTGAGACTTGGATCCCAACCGGAAAACATGACTCACCTTACGTGTCCCTCCAACTCAAGCCATTAATGTGCATATCTCCCTCGGAGTGGGAAGCTCCGAGAGGCGGCCCAAGCGTGAGATGGCCTCTCAACCACCTCACGTCTCCAAAACACCGCCAACAACCTCCAACAAGGACATGAGATACATGAATGAATTTACAATACCGAATACAACCCTTCATTCAACATATTATCAACATACCATGGTGTAACCATATGTCCAAGAATCTCAACGCTCAAGTCAACACAACCAATACCATGTGATAATGTATTTCCGACTCATATATGAACTCATCATCAACCTCAATTACCATGGTGAATGCAAGACTACTCATAACATAGAATCTAAGTGACAAATGCATACAAAACCCATATACAATACCGAAAACGAGTAAGATTAACCTACCTTTTAGCATTCTTCACAAGCAATCCAATTACTAGGCCAGATCTGTCTCATAAGATCGTTTCATCCTACAGTACCACATAATAACTATCAAAAAAACTCCTACACTATAATACAACACAAAACCCCTCATTATTACCCACTAATTACCCATGTACTAACAATCATTACTAATTAAACAACCCAATTGAAACCCCCCAAAATCTAAGGTTCTTAAGACTAGAAAAGGATAGATCATACTTATATAGAAGGAAGGAAGGATAGGTAGGTGAGAAATCCCTTAAAGTTTGAATCCCATATGAATGTGTTTATGAGGGTTTTAGAGATAAGGAAGATAGTTTGGAGAGATAAGGAAGAAGGTAGATATGAATTAGGGTTAGGGGTCAAAATATCATTTATCGGGTACTTTCAGCGTCACTCGGTCCAGTGACTCGGTCCACTCGGCCGAGTGCCGCCTACTCGGTCGAGCACACACTATACTCGGCCTAGTCGACCTCACTCGGTCGAGTACACACTGTACTCGACCGAGTCAACCTTACTCGGTCCACTACTAGCCTACTCGGTTCACTCTAGCCTTCACTCGGTCTAGTCTAAGCTCCACTTGGTTTGGTGAAAGGCTATAGCTCGTGTATGGCTCTTAACCATCCTAAGTCTCTGGTCATTACCCCAAAATATCTGGGTATTACAATCTTCCCCCCTTAAAATGAACTTCGTCCTCGAAGTTCGCCTTAAACTCGCATCTCAACACACTCACAACTCTCAATACTCCCTCTTGGTGTGTCATTCCCGTTCTCGTCTCTCTCACGTGACTTGGTCTTACCATATTTAATGAAAGCACTCCCTTACTCTCTTAAACTTATTGTAACACCCCCATACTCCGAGGCACCTTACCAAAGACTACCTCTGAATACAAGGATGCTACCATCTCAGTTTCCCGAGGCAGTGAACATCATAGTAACAATAAAGACACATTATTAATATAAGTATAATTTAAATGATTACAAAATCCTCCATAAAACGGAGTACAAAACCAACTAAAACAAATGTGATACTAAACAAGGTC
>VHZZ01010134.1:31945-50114 GCA_009801015.1 Silene noctiflora | reverse complement strand
TATGAATATTGTGTTTGTATGATGTATATATGTTTTGTGTTGTATGATGTGACGGTATGATGGAGGTGGAGGTTGGAGTATGTTGCGAGATGCGTCCTCGGTTGAGTGGAGTCACTTGCGGGAGTGGTTTCACGCCCTTGATTCGCCCTCTGTGGAACCCGCCACGGGAGGGGATGTGCACATTAAGGAACTTGGGTTATCGCTCGATGTGATGAGCGGGGCTTAGGTGGGAACGDCTGCGGTCCCCCACTGGCAGGGCTACACACCTTGGGTGTGTAGTCAGTGATGTGGTGTAAGGTGGTGTGGTGAAGGAAATTGTATAATGTTGCTTTGTATCATTGGTTTGATTGTATGACAGTAACTGACCCCGTGTTGTTTGTTGTAACTGTGATGATCCATTCGGGGATGGTGAGCAGATTTGAACAGGCATAGCTATGTTGCACGTGGGATGGAAGGGCATTCACCTTAATAGAGTTTCCGCTTCGTTATGTCGAGTCTTTCAGTAGTTATTTGAGACTTGTATTTCAGATAGATGGTTTAACAGTTTTGGTTTGACATTTGAGCACAATGTAATCGTTTAATTAGTTTACTTAAGTTGTTTCATTATTGTCTTGTGATTATCATTGCCTCGGGAAACCGAGATGGTAGCATTCTCGTACCTAAGGTGGCCTTTAATAAGGCACTTGGAGTATGGGGGTGTTACAGTTACGAGGTAGACCATTGCACAAGAGCATTGTACGAGCCATATCTTCTAGAGTTCTATTCATTCGTTTAACAACACCGTTTTGCTGTGGAGTTCATGGTGCATAAAAGTTATTTCTTACACCATTCACTCTACAGTATTCGATGAAAGCTTGATTATCGAATTCGGTGCCGTGATCTGTACGAATAGAGACAAGATTTGACTTGTATTTATTTTGAACGAGTTTCATAAGACATACAATCTCATCAAAGGTCTCATCTTTAGAGTGAAGAAATATTGGGCATACAAATCTTGAGTAGTCATCGAGAACAATAAAGACATACCTGGATCCTCCTCTACTTCTTACCATCATTGGATCACATAGATCCATGTGTAACATTTCCAAGGCTTGATTCGTACTTACTACTCTTTTAGGTTTGAATGATGATCTAACATGTTTGCATCGAGCGCATGTGTCACACATCTTCTCTTGATCGAACTTGATTTTAGGAAGACCTTCCAAAAACAAAAAACAGTAGAAAATTCAAAAAAATTAACATGTTTAATTTTGCATTTAGGTTGAGTCAGAACGGGTAGATTTCAATGATGACATTGCATTACATTTTGTCTCTAAGCCTAAGCCTTGCTTAATTAGCGCTTCTACTAGTATAGCCAATGCATAATCTACGAGTTTTTGTTTGATTTTGCTGAACAAATAGACTTGACTTAATATTGGCAACCTACTCATAATTTCTAAGGTTTAGAGCTTCCATAAACTGATGACATTCATGATCAGTTTCATTTAGGATGTGAGTAGTACTCCTAATAAGGCATGTAACATCAATTTGCATAAGCATGATATCCATTTCTTAGTACCTGTATGCATTCGGTTTGTGATGGTGACACATGTGGAGAGGCAAATTTATCCTTTTATTTTTACCCATGAACTTCACATCCCAAATTGACCTATTTTGACCCATTTATCAACTACAATCCTAAATTTAGCTTAGCCTTGTCAAGCTAGTTTTGTTGTTAATTATGGGTATGTTGTTTTTATCAATTTGGTAATTGTCTTAACTCAAGAAGAAGGGTGAAATGAGAAGGAGAAAAAAGAGAAAAAAAAGGGAATCGAAAAAGAAGAAAAAGAAAAAAGAATTGAAAAAAAATGTTGAAAAAAAAAAGAAGAAAAAAAGAAACAACACAAAGAAAGAGAAGAAAAAAATGGTGGAAATATATTTGTTGGAATTTTACTCCCATGTATGTCATTATATTTTATGGGGAGTCGTGTTTTTGATGGTGTGAGTGAGTTGTATGCCGCATTGGCATTGTTNTGAAACTCGTTCCATTTAGTTCCCTTCACGTTTCATGTTGTTTGCTTGCTTGGGGACAAGCAAGGGTTTGGTTTGGGGAGGTTTGATGCGTGCATATTTTATACACTTTTCGTATTGTTTTGGCACGCATTTCTGCTCCTAATTAGTAGTGACTAGCTACTATTTCCCTTTTTTCGGACTACTTTGGGTTGTCTTTATTTAATGCAGGTGTCAACTCAAGTGTGTGAAAATGAGCCAAAACCCGACTTTAGGGGTGTGCATTTGTCCTTGGTGGGAGCTGAGCTCAGAAGTCGTTGCCTCGGGATGCGTGTGGACAAGAATGAAAAGCTGAAGTGCTGCTGACCTGCTGCTTTAGTCGATTGACTAACAGTGTTTGTCGATCGACTTGTTTTCCAGTTGTGTTAGTCGATCGACCGACATTGTTGGTCGATCGACTAACTTGTTATGTTAGACGATTTGTTTTATTGGTTCGGCCCAATTAGTTAAGGCCTGTTTCGTTTTCTTTTATTATTTAAGAGCAAAGACAATCAGTTTTAGGTTATCATCTTATTTTGCTAAAAACTTCTTACGTTACTTTGCACTTATTTTCCCGGATCTAGAATTTGTAATCATTTCACTTCAATTCGGTAATCAATTAATCTTTATTTCTCTTTTTATTTTCTCTTCTTTGTTTTCATCATTGCTCCTCTTTATTTATTTCTTTTTTGCGTTCGAGTACTTGTTCTTTTCGCCACTTTAAGCATGTTTAATTCAATTGTCATATTCATTGTTTATTTAGTAAATCTCAATATACGTAGCTAATTATCTTATGCTGGGATTTAGGGGAGCCATGGTCTCGTAATAAGATGTTGCTTGGTTTTTAGATCGGGGATATTTATTGTGTTAGAATTGTTAATCGTATCTTTTTATTGTAGTTAATTGATTAAATGCATGTGATCAGTTAATTGTCCTGTTAAGCCTTGAACTAGGGTAAAGACTTGTTGCGAACAATAGAACACCCTAATCAGAGCGAAAGCTACATTAGATTTCTAGGGGAACATTAGATCGAAAGGAACTGTTTAAAACCCTTCTGACCGTATTTTATACCGATCTTTGACCTATGCTTTTGAATGTTATTAACCTTGGTGAACCGATAATCCTAGTTGCTTCTCCTATATTGCTTTTAGACCTTTTAATTATTTGCTTGCCTTTATTTATTTGTCTTGCTTTTAATTCTTTGTTCTTAGATTAGTTAAGCAAAAATCAAACCCCAAGATCAGTTACACAGACAAACTTTAAGTTGACCTTTAGAGCATCTTTGTCTCCCTATGGATACGATCCCGACTTCCCTATCTATATTAGTTAGTGACCTGTTGGTTATTTTTGGTAGGTATACAATTAGCTTGTCAATGAACTCGCCCATAATCTTATCATCAAACTACAATCCCTAAACAAATGGGATGTAGTTTCGATAACACTCACCCCCCGTCCGCACAAAGAACAAAATGGGTTAATGTCAATATTCCTCTTCATGAATTTCGACCCCACCGAAAGAGAGTTAGTAAGAATTCTCCACAGTAGAATCTTCCAAACTTGTGGCCCTGGAATCCTCCAAAGTATCATTTTACGAAATCCATTATTCAGAAGCTTCACTCTAGATAGGTCATTTATAGTACTTTTCTCCTTAAAATAGCTATCAAAAGCAATATTATACCCACTATTGACAGTGTACTCCCCAGTAATCGTATGCTTCCAAAAGATAGAGTCCTCCTGCAGTGAGGAAGAAATAGGAATAGCGAAAATTCTAGTCCACCACTTCTCAGCAAAAACCTCTTTAACAAAACTTTCTTTCCAAGAACTAGAACCAGTAATAAGATCTTTCACTTTCATATTCAAGATCACTATATTAATAGAAGCAATAAGATTAGGATTCGCAACCGAACTGCTACCCCAACCCAATCATTTATCCAGATGTTAAGGTTAAACAAAATACCAGGTTTCTAACCAAAATTTTGACGTAAAAGGTTCAGTTAGTGGATGGTACTCCTACAACCCCAAGAGCAATTTGACCCTTAAACACCCACGCACCATCCAACCACTGATCTGCCTTGAATAATTTCCTTCTAAAAACTTGACAATATAGTGAATTGTCTCCAGAAAGAAGTCTCCATCCGAGCTTAGCTAAGAGGACCTAATTTAGGCACCCAATATTTATAATTCCTAAACCCCTGCAACCTTTAGGAAGGCTAAGAACAACTTTACTGCACCAATGGATCCCTCTAACTGACTTACTTCCAGCCCACCAAAAATGTGACAGAATAGAGTTAATTCAATTCTCCACACTTATCGGTATTTTAAACACTGATAGAAAGAAATTTGAAAGATTGGATAAGACGGAAGAAATTAGCGTTAAGCGACCGGCTGGGGACAGAAAAATACCATTCCAAGAGGAAACTCGCGTGAAAACCTTATCAACAAGATCCCGAAAGATCTCCTTTTTAGAGCCTTGAAAATCAGTTGAGATTCCAAGATACTTACCAATACCCTGATTATTTTTTTATCTTAACAATCCTAAGACACCTCCTTGCATCCGCCATTTTAGTACTGGGACTAAAAATAATTTCAGACTTATCCTCATTCATAACTTGCTAAGAAGGAAGACATAATTGTTTGAGAATAGATCAAAGTCAGGAACAAGCATTATTCTTATCATGAAGGAAAAAGATAGTCATCGGCAAAGAACATATGTGTCAAAGGAGGGGCATTCCTACATTTGATGTCCTCCAACACACCATCCAGCAGAGCATAAAATACATAAAATATGGAGTTGTAAAATTAAACTTACTTGTTATTAACTTAAATCCTTTTATAAAAATACGATAAAACTCTAAGTCTTTAATGAAAAAATGAAAAATCTCTAAAACTTTCCAATTAAAATTGTATGTTTTCAAACTAAACCTACTAGTTGTCAAACTAAATTTATTGGCCGATTAAAATAATGTCACAAGGTGCTTTAAAACTTAAAGGGTAAAAGTTTTAATTTAGAATCATGAATTATGAAGTTAAAAAAATGAAATGTTAGGAGTTCGAAATTTGTTTTTTGATCCAAAAATTGGTCCTTCAAAAATAAAGTTCCATGCAAATTTCCTTATCGGGATGGGCATCAAGATCGTCGTCGGCATTCTACTTCGATCTTTTGTGTAAATTGATTGGTGGATGAAATGGTGGTTAGCCGATGGTAAACCACGAGCATGGTTGTAACGATGGTGGTTACACTGGTTAGTCATTGCCCTCGAGCATGGTTGCAGGTGTTGTAATACCCGGTTATTGTGAGACCCAAATAAGAGTCTCGGGATGCGTGAGAAGATCACTGGACGTGATAAAGGACTATTCGGGAATAAAGTATAGTCATACACTAGTCCTACTAGGACCTAGACTAGACTTAGTAAAGCTGCAGTGGACCGAGTGGAGCCTTCAGTGGACCAATTTGAGGTCACTCGGCCGAGTACGAGCTATACTCGACCGAGTGAGTGGAACTCGGCCGAGTGGACTTAGCACTCGACCGAATGCACTGTGTTAGAACACGGGTTAAGACAACCCGTGAACTTTATCCTACCTAACCCTAAATCATTTCATCATTTCTCTTTATTACTCTAAACCCTCTCCCTTCTCTCTATAAATATCCTAAACACCTTCTCCATGGGATTTAAGCTTGCATTAGAGGATTACACACCTTACCTTTCCTTCATTTCACCTTGAAAGTAAAGATCTCACCTTTCTCTATTTCTTATGAACCCTATCTTTTGGGGTTTTTTTATGCGTAATTAATTAGTAGTTAGTATGTGTAATATGGGAAATTAATGGGTAATAATGAAGGGTTTTGTATTGTATTATAGTGTAGGATGTATTGTGATAGTTGTTACATGGTTTGTATAGGATGAGACGGTTTCATAAGACGGGATTGTGCCAGATTCGAGTAGCTTATGGAGATTGCAAAAAGGTAGGTTAATCCTACTCGGTTTTGATAATGTAAATGTGTATTTGCATGCATTTGTCACTTAGAACTCATGATAGAGTTGTTGTAATAATCTATATTTTATAATTATATATTTTATATATTGTTTACGAATTATGTTATGAGACGGAATGAAAATAATAACAATAATGATAATAATACATAATACGTATATATACATGTACACCTACCATTACACCCTTATATATACCCTAACCCACCTTACTAACTTATCCCTATCCCCCACTACTTCTTTTTCCACCACAAATAAAAGATAAAAAAGAGAGAGAAAGGAGAGGAAGAAAAGAAGAGAAAATTTTGTCCCTCCGCCTTGAGGTAAGACCGTCTTATACTAGTTTTTATATTATTTAATTTATACTGTTGACCCGCCTCAACCTTGACCCAACTTAGGACCACCTTTTACTATCCTTAGACCACAGTTGACCAACCAAATCTGGGTTTGATCGTGTATAAAAATGGATTTTTGTTGTTGTGAAACTGTCTTGAGCTGAGTTTTTAACCACCTTTTATGGCCTGACTTAGGCTGACTTTGGGTGGGTCTTATCGAGGGTGGAGAGGAGAGTTGATTGGTGGTCGTGGGTGGTGGTTTGGGTGGAGGTATGTGGTATAAAACGGGTCCAAAAGAGGGGTTGTCGGATTGTTGTAGTTGTTGTTGTTTTCTGCGTTTGTGTTGTTGTTGATCATTGTTGCCGCTAGTGGGGAGGCGTGTAGTGTTGCTGACCACCGTGGCCAGGTATGGGGTGGTGGTGGTCTACGGTGGTGGGGTGTGGTGGCTGTTTTAGTGGTGTTTGGAGTGTGTGTGTTGTATGTGTATGGTGTAGAAGGGGCTGCGATTAGGGCTGTTGTTGGGGCTGTTTTGGGACTCTGTTTGGTGGGTTTTGTGGGAGTGAGTGGTAGCCGAAGTGAGGGTGGTGCATGGTGGTGGTATTGGTGGTGTTGGTCGTGACTGATGAGGTTGTTTGGGGGGTTGTTTTGAGGGCGGTTTAGGGGCTGTCAAACACGGTTAAATCGTGTATTGTGGGTGTGTTTGTTTGTGCTTGCGGTGGTTTTGGGTAGAATTTTAAGACGTTTTTAATTATTTTAGAATGGGTGTGAGTCGGGATTTGAGTTTAATTATATTAAATTATATAATTGATGTGTCTATTTTATATACGATCTATCCCCCTAATTTAGCTCGGTTTTACTTGTTTATTGCACTATTATTAGTGTTTTTATGAGGTAATCCCGTGTCCTAGGCATTTTGCTTGTGTTTAGTATATTTTGTAGGAAATGAAGCATTCGGTAGCTATTTCCCGTCAAATATGAAAATATCGAGTTCAGGAGGCTAAGTGGAAACTGAATTTGATCATGATTGGATCATGCAAGTAAAACAACTTGGATTGATGATGAAATGTGGAAGTTTGGCTCAAAATGCAAAGTCAATAATCATCAAAAGGCAAATGTAAACAAAAGAGAAAGAAAACCCAAAAATGAAGTCTAAATGATTAAATGGAGTTGCATGCTTAGGATTCCACAAATTTGCAATAAGTCGGATGGTTTAAGGCACTTAAAGACGTAGCATTGGATTCCCCCGGGTAATTAATCAAGAATTGAAGACACTTAGCGGAATTCACTCGTCCCTGATCGGGGTGTCCTGTCCCCGATCGGGGTGACTTTTCCCTTGATATTTACGTTCCACCCTTAGTTTACTATATAAGAGGAGCTAATCCCGACTCTTACGACATCTTATTATATATATACTTTCATATACATTTTACATCTTTCTCTTACCTTTCTCCTTAGTTTTCAGAAATTAGTTTTAGTTTACATTTTGCATTCACAAACAATCCTTTAGTTACAATTGCAATTTCAATGCAATCTTTTGGTTAGGATTGTTGTTCCTTCTCAAGTTACAATCTCATTTCGGTAATCATTTTAATTTAGCATTTACATTGTTATTTTCTTTGTTAGTCTATTTTATTATCTCAATTACATTTGTTAGTTAGTTATTAGTTATTTACATTTTATTAATTACATTTCCATTCACAATTTCATTTAGCATTTCATTATTAAGTTTCTTCTCTTTTTTATGTTATCTAGTTTAGTTTATTTTCCTTTTCATATTTTAAGTCTTTACATTTATTTTATTATGTCTATATTTATCATTTCATTCTTAGTTAGTTTTACTTTAAATATGAGTGAGTAGTTTTCCTTTGTCTATGGATTAGGGAAGCCATGCATAAGTAATATTTACATCATGTTAAATTAGAATGTTTTAATATTGCATACTTGTTTCTATCACATACTTGTTTTGTAATTGTTAGTCTTAGATTATTGATCACAATCTTTGATTAAATGTGTTAATACATTCTATAAGTCAAGAGGCACGGATTTGTATTAGACTAAGCATGTTGTAGTAGACCGATCTAGCCATAGCGAGGGCTCGTTAGAACCCGTTCTATGGTCGACAATAATATCGAGAGGTGGTTGTCAATAGACCTAAACAATTATCCTTATTGCATTTCTAGTTTAACATGAATCGTATTGCTATGCATGTGTGACCCGACACCCCTAGACTCCTTTTATTATTATTGTTTTAATCATCATTTTATTCATCTTTGCATTCACTAATCTAAAAGCAAAAAAGTAAACCGATCTTGATAGGAATCTATCCATAGCATTTTATTAACGTAACTCCCGTTTCTCTGTGGTTCGACCCTTACCTTACGACATTCTTTTGTTAGCCAAGTTTAGGGTAATTTATCTTTGATAGGTGTGTGACTGCCTCATCAATAATCGTATTTAATTTAATTAAATTAGTTAGTAATTATATTTATTTATCGTAATTAGGTGCCGACTTTATAGAGGAGCACATTTGTATTCGGTTGCTTTATTGTTTAGCGGGATTGCTAAAAGGTATGTTAATCCTACTCGGTTTCAATATATGTATTTGGATGGTCATGTGAGTCGTTATTGTTGGATCATATATTCAAATATGTTTGCGTTTTAATGATGACAAGTATGCTATCCAATTTATATATGCATCTTGCTCGTAATTGTTTTTTCAGTCTTTATAGATTTGATTTCTTACGTTTAGCATTAAAGAATTGTGATTAACATGAAGTTAAACAAGTCTCATTATCAAGCATTCAATCAAGATCAAAGTATATTCAAAATTTCAAGTGTTGATCAAGGAATGTTCAAGTAAAGATTTAGAGAAGCTTGTATGGAAAGATAAAGCCTATATTGAAGATCTCCAGGAAGATTAGATAGAATAGGTTGTCGTCTCGTAATGGTAAGTAAAAGAGTAATCTTTGGTTAGTAGAGTTATAGCCTCACATCTATAACCTTACTTGCTCAAAGACTCAAAGTTATAGGTGTTCTACTATAACTTTGAGATGCGAATAATTAATTTCACACGACTCACGATTTTTTTCTTAAACATATTTCGAAAAATAGTTCCTTTACGTTTTATCTTTAAAATATTTTGTTGAAAACTTGTTTATAGTAAAACGGACATGAATCTTTGGTTGGGTGTCTAATATTAGTTATCCATATAATTAGTGATTCTATTGAAGCAACTTATGAGTTATATCTTTAATCACTAAATAGGGTTTCTAAACATTAGCATTCAAAACCCTAATTGGATCTAACCAAATGTTGAATGGTAGGGTTTGACACACAAACCAACGTGCCTATGAGCCGTTGATGTCGTGTATGATCCTAAGTGAAATAAAATGATATATCAAGATTATCTTTAAAGATATTTCTTTATTCATTGGATTATCTAAATATATTTTATTTCCTTGTAAAATATGGTTAGATTATGTGATAAGATATTTTATATTTAATTATATTATCTAGGGTTTTAAGGAAAAGATATCAAATAAGTATTTGTTTGAGATATCATATCTCTTTATATCTATCCTATATCTTTTCCTAAGATTATCTGAATAAAAATAATAGAAATTATATTTGATTTTCATATCATTTTTATTCTAGTATCTAGGGTTTGAAGGGAAAGATATCAAGTGAACTTTGTCAGACATATCATATCTCTTTATTTCTATACTATATTTTTTCCTAAGATAACCTAAATAAAATATTGAGGATTATATTTGATTTCAATCTTATCATTATTTCGGTATCTAAGGTTTCCTTAGAAACCTAGATCATGTCTTCTACTATATATACACGTCGCACTACATAGTTTTTGGTAAGACTTTCCGAGTTTATTTTTCTATCTAAGTGCAAAACCGTTTTTAAAGAAAATACTTATGCAAACTTTTATTTTCGAAAGTCATGTGTAGTTATTTATTGCATTTACTTTTAATTATCGTTATAAGATAATGGCGCTTCACATTGTTTCTTACTCGTCCATTTGTGAACATTAGAAAAGCAATCAAGCACTTTCTTATTAACGTAAGTTAGTCGAGTATTTAACGATACTCAAAGAGAGTTACAACTAGATTTAGTTGTACGAGTAGGATTGATAATTTTTTAATCCGTAGAAAGGTACTAAAATTATTAATCGAGAATAGTGGACATAGGTTTCGATTTGTGAAACTGAAGCACTTCAAAATCTCTTGTGTCGCTGCCTCTTTAATTCATATTTCTGCTTTCTTATCGTTTAGTTTACTTAAGTTTAATCAATAAACTTTAAGTAAATATCTAATCACGCTTCATACGGAAAATTGTTAAATAAGCGAAAAATTTGTATACTCAATTCACCCCCCCCCCCCCCCCCTCTTGAGTATCTTGGATCAATAGACTCTTCAATTGGTGTCAGAGCCTCGTGCTCTTGATTGCTTCACCGCATAGAGACTGATCCATCTATGTTGATTTTTCGTTTTTTTTTTTTGTGTGAAATGGATTCCGAACATCTTAAATGTCCCATCTTCAATGGGAAGAATTATAGTCTTTGGAAAAATATGATGACACACTATATAAAAGGAAATGATCGGGAGTGATGGAGGATTATTCAGAACGGACCAAAGAAAATTTTGGTTGTGTCATATGAAGGAACTAACTATGAAAATTAGCCTACGAAGGTACATCGATTGTTAAGAAACACCGTATAGATTTGCTGATTCAGCGTTATGAGTTTTTCGCTATGGAAAAGAATGAATCAATTGATAGCATGTCTGCACGATTTTCCAGCATCATAAATGAACTACGTAACCTCGGTGGGAAATTCGATCCGAGGATATTTTCAGGAAAATCCTTAGAAGCCTTATGAAAAAATGGTAACCTAAGGTTACTGCAATAGAAGAGGCTAGAGACCTTACTCTACTCACCTATCAAGAGCTCATAGGTTCACTCATGGCTCAGGAGAACATGATTAATAAGGATGATGACGAACCAGCTAAAGGTAAGAGTAGGGCTCTACAAGCCTCGGCTAGTGATAATGAACCTGAAATAGAGGATGAGACCGTGTTGTTTGCTAGACGGTTCAAGAAAGTCGTGTTTAAAGGAAAGCATTCTAAAACAAACAATAAAATCTTTAAAAAAAAGATTAGTGAGTCAAAATCCTCGTTTTCTAATAGAGGATGTTTCAAGTGTGGAGAAACCGATCACATGATCAAAGATTTCCCTACCTGGAAGAAGATTAAGGACAAATCAAAGAGGGAAAAGACCAAAAATGAGTTTAAGCAAGTCATGATGGCATCTTGCTGGGGAGATCTCGATACAGAAGATGATGAGGACTCCGAAGATGAAGAAATTGCTAACGTATGCCTGAGCAACGTCAGTCTTGATCTAATCTCAGACGTGACGACGAAAGTAAAGGTTCAAGATCAGAATTTTGTCTATTGGGAGAATCAGATTCAGACGACGAAGATGAAGAGGTTAGTTTTGTTCAACTCAAAAAACAAGTTAAAAAGTTGTCTAAAAATTCCTTGATAAACTATTTTGAACAAACCCTTGATAAATGTCACGAATAGAGTCTCGAGTTGAAGGATTTGAAAGAATAGATTCTTGACATTGCTGAAGAGAATCACCTCCTTAAGGCCAAAGCGAAAAAGCTGAAATCTAGAGTTACGGCAGATACAACCACAACTTTAGAATCTGTTAATGCTGAGAAAGTGGCTATTGAGTCCAAATTTATAGCCAATGAAGCTATAACCTCAGAGTTAAAGCTCAATATTACAAACCTTCAAGCCAAAGTTGTAGCTGATGAAGCTATAACACTAGAATTGAAGAAGGCCAATGATCTTCTAAGATCTAAGGTTACAAAAAAAGAAGGTTGTATCTCAAATGAAAAGAAGGACATTGATTCTCTGTGAAAATAAGTAAGGGAATCTGAAACTCTCTTATCCAACAACAAGAGACAACACAAGGAAGTAGTATTCATGTTGAATAATCGTTTTCTAGACTTCCGTGACAATTTTAATAAGACGAACACGGTCGATCATACAACATGTCTATAAGAAATTGAGTCCTTACAGAAACTTCTTATGCATTCTAGAAAGGTCCACGATAACTGGGAAGGTAGCACAAACGCCCTAAACTTTCTAACCGAGCAATCAGACAACAATATAAAAATGGGTTTAGGTCATGAGTGCTATGGACATAGAGACCACTCTAAGTGAAAATCCACTCCTTCTGAATGAGATTTCAGAAAGAGGAAGTAGGTTGATCTGCTTGAATATTTGATTTGCAACTATTGTGGTCATCGGGTCATCTTCGTGAAAACTATGTTAAACTTACAAAGGATTTTGACACAAGAATAAAATTTGTTAAACCCTTAGACCTACCCATAGAAGAGGACATCACGTCTTCGAATAATGTCGAAGAGAGGAACAACGAATTTCGTTGGTTCTATGACATGACATTCGATTATGACAAAAAGACTAATGGAAACAAAAAGAATCAACCTTCTTTACAACCTAAACCCAACAGAAGATCCTAATCTGAAAAACCCTGTGGGTCACATGAGTCACGAACACCTCCTAGACCAACGTAGCCACATTATAGGCGTAAAATAGTTAGACAAGTTTGGATTAGAAAAGATATGCTGTTTAGAGTAACTAACTATAAAGGACCCAACTTAGCTTGGGTATCTAAAAACTGTATATAATCTATTTTGCAGGGTATAGTGAAATAAAATAATCTTTGGTACCTTGACAATGGATGTTCAAGACACATGACTGGAGACAAGAATCTATTTCTTTCACTTAAACCTTTTGATGGAGGAAAGGTCACCTTTGGCGATAAAAAAAAGGGAAAGGTGATTGGTGTCGGTAAAATTGGAATTTCTTCCACTCATGCAATTAGTGATGTATATATGGTAAGTGGTCTCAAGCATAATATACTTAGCATATCTCAACTATGCGACAAAGGTAACAAAGTTGTTTTTCATTCTGATATTTGTCGTATTATAATTGAGGGAACTAGTAGTGTTATATTTGAAGGCCATCGTAAGGGAAATGTATATATGGTTGATTTAAATGTTGTGCCTACTAATTCCATCTCTTTCATGAAAGCTACTCTTGATGATCCTTTTTTATGGCACAAGCGATTTGGTCACATAAGCTCACCAATTTTGAACAAACTGAAACGATGAGACTTAGTGGAAGGTCTTCCTAAAATCAAGTGTAAATCAAGAGAATATGTGTGACACATGCGCTCGATGAAAACATGTTAGATCATCATTCAAACCTAAAAGAGTAGTAAATACGAATCAAGTCTTGAAATTGGTATACATGGATTTATGTGGTCCAATGAAGGTAAGAAGTAGAGGAGGATCCAGGTATGTCTTTGTTTTTGTCAATGACTACTCAAGATTTGTATGGCCAATATTTCTTCTCTAAAGATGAGAAATTTGATGAGTTTGTATGTCTTATGAAGTTCGTTCAAAATAAATACAAGTCAAATCTTGTCTCTATTCGTACGGATCACGGCACTGAATTCGATAATCAAGCTTTCATCAAATACTGTAAAGTGAATGGTGTAGGACTGTGAGATCCTTGAAAAATCTCTTTTTTGAAAATAAATAAATAATTGGAGTCGCCAGTAGGTTTTATATAAAAACATACAAAAACAAGTTTAACGGAAAATGCCCCTTTTTATCCCTAGTATGGGGACTGATCCGTCACTCCGGTCTGAACCAAAGATTGCGGATTCGAGGATAAAGGTATGGTCATGGAAGGTGTTAGGCACCCGGACCGTCCATCAAACTGACGGCCTCTACTATTTATTTATAATATTATATATTTACGAAATTTAAGTTAAAAAAATGTTAAAAACCAACTTTATACAAGACAATACAAATTATATACAAGACAATCTAGATAAGTTAATTTATATACAAATATACAAATAATACGATAAAATAGAAAATAAATAAAAGAATTGAAATAAGAAAGTAAAGAAAACATATTTGATATTGGTACCCCCATGCCTATTTGGATCGACAATGAATGAACTTCGACTTTGTTGTAAATTAACGGCTCTTATGCGCTTATATGGAAACTGAGACAATTTATTTGTGAGGTTTGATTTGAAAATGGGATAGTATATTTGAGACGGTGTATAAGATTACAATTTATGGGAATATAGAATATTTGGTCGAGTATGAAAGCTCGGTCTTATTTTTTTTTTTGTCAAATCCCCTGTCTTCTGACTTCGCATGTGCTATTTATATTAATTTGGGCATGGAATTTGACATGGAGTGGAATTTCCATAAGATGAAGTTTGATCTCTACGTAGGTTTTTATATCTTGTCCGGCTTTAATGATTTGTGATAATGCAAAGTTCTCTTCTTAGTATCTATCTTTGTGTTGAATGTGCTTATCCATCCTTCACGCCGCTATTCATGATGATCACTCATCCAATTGCTAGCCCCTTTATACTCAATTTTACAAATCACGTTCTTAGTAAGACTTACGTGTTTTCTTGTCAACTGGGCCTTTCATAATCACTGCTATTTACAATAAGGTGGGTGGCCTTATTTTTTAACCCAATTTTATCTAAATTGTAACCAAGAATGTTAACATTTTGAATTGGTTGGAGGAAAAATGGATGGCTTAAAGCTGATTTTGTGTCATTTTGAGTAACTTCTCGGAAGTTAAACGTAAATAACCTTTAATTATAACATTGTCAATTTTCATTTAGTCATTAAATATTAGCCTTATCATCGGGTACCCTTAAACCTATTATACAACTTTAGGGTGTCTACAAGGATATAAATTTTCTGTACCACGAACTCCACAGCAAAACGGTGTTGTTGAATGAATAAATAGAACTCTAGAATATATGGCTCATACAATTCTATTGTGCAGTGGTCTACCTCGTAACTTTTGGGTTGAAGTCATTAGCACTTCTTGTTACATTCATAACCGTGCTATGATCAGGCCTATCCTAAAGAAAACTCCTTATGAGTTCCTAAGAGGTCGAAAGCCTAATATATCCCATCTATGTTGTTTTGGGAGTAAATGTTTTGTCCATAACAATGGCAAAAATATAGATTAAGCAAATTCGATCCAAGGAGTGATGAGGCTATCATCATCGAATATTCTGATCATAGTAAGGCATACAAGGTGTTTAACAAAAGAACTCTTTGCATTGAAGAAAGCATTCGTGTTATCTTTGATGAAGATAATGCGGTTGATAAGCCCTTGCAGGAAGTGGAAGAAGATATGGATGAGCCTGATTTCCGTCTTTCTAGAGACGATCCTCCAAAATTGGAAGATGAGGAGAAGGAAATTGAAGGCATAAATGATGAACTAGATCTAACCTCAAATGACAAAGGGAAGAGAATTGAAGTTATAGTTGATGATATTATAACTTCCTCTCAAGATAAAAACTCACAACCTAAAGTTATAGCTAATGAAGCTATAACACTGAATCAAAATCAGAGTAATGAATCCAGGGTTATAATTGATTATACAATAACTCTAGGATCAGATTCAGGCAGAACAAGTCTTAATCCCGAGTCAAATGATGTTGCAAGCTCAAGCTCAAATGATGAAGTGTCTAAAAAGTGGAAATACAAGGACTCTAATCATATGGACAATATTCATGGAAGTCTAAAGGAAGGTGTTCAAACTCGAAGAAGCTTGAAAAACTTTTTTTCATTCTACTCCTTCCTCTCAACCATCGAACCTACCAACATCAAGGAAGCTCTTGCCGAACCAGATTGGATTGTTGCCATGCAATATGAGCTTTAACAGTTCGAAAGGAACAAAGTTTGACACTTAGTTCCAAGACCAAGAGAACGATATGTTATTGCCACAAGATGGGTATTCAGAAACAAGTTGGATGACACGAGAGTTATTGTAAGAAACAAAGCAAGACTGGTTGTTCAAGGATTCAACCAACAAGAAGGCATCGACTATGATGAGACCTTTGCTCCCGTCGCTCGACTGGAAGCCATTAGGCTATCAATAGCCTTTGCAGCTCACAAAGGAATGAAGCTATTCCAAATAGATGTTAAGACGACATTTCTTAACGGATATCTCTAAGAGAAAGTCTTTGTAGAGGAGCCTCCCGGATTTTTAAATAGCAAGTTTCGAGACCATGTCTTTAAATTAGACAAAGCGTTATATGACTTGAAGCAAGCTCCTATGGCTTTGTACGACAGATTATCAAAATTCTTACTTGAAAGTGGTTTCAAAAGAAGATCTGTCGACAAAACCCTATTCCTAAAATATGAGGGCTCTAATTTATTAGTTGTTCAAATTTATGTTGGTGATATTATCTTTGGTTCAACTAATAATAAATTGTGNTTGGTTCAACTAATAATAAATTGTGCAAGTATTTTTCAGATCTAATGACTTCAGAGTTCGAGATGAGCATGATGGGTGAATTAAAATTCTTCCTTAGCTTACAAATCCAGCAGACTAAAGATGGAATTAAAGTTCACCAACAAAAGTATGTCAAAGAGCTAATCAGGATGTTTGGAATGAAAAATTCTCATTTTATGTCAACTCCTATGGTCACAGATAAGAAACTTACAAAACATGAAGACGGTAAGTCTGTTGATAAAACAACTTACCGAGGTATGATTAGCTTACTTCCATATTTAACTGCAAGTAGACCAGATATTATGTTTAGTGTATGTGTTTGTGCTCGATTTTAATCGCGCCCTAAAGAATCACATATGACTGCAGTAAAAAGAATTTTGAGGTATTTAATTGGTACATCTAAGTTATATCTATGGTATCCCATGGAGTGTAATTTCGACCTCATAAGTATTCAGATGCAGATTTTGCAGGATGTTCACTTGATAGAAAGATTACATCTGGAATTGTTACATTTGTTGGACCATGTATCATCTCGTGGGGGGTCAAAGAAACAAAATTCAGTTGCCCTATCTGCTGCTGAAGCTGAATATATTGCTTCTGCCTTGGTATGTTCTCAACTATTATGGCTTAAGCAATAATTATCTGACTATGGTGTGGATGTGGGATGCATTCATGATTGGTTTCATTTAGGATGCAAATAGTACTCCTTACATGGCATGTAACATTTAATTACATAAGCATGAAACTTGTCTCTTATTGCTTGTATATACTCGGGTTTGTGGTGGTGAAACATGTGGAAAGGCGATCCTTCCTTTATGTTTTGCCTACTAGCCTCACATTAGCCAAATTTATCTTGTTTTGACCCATTTATTCAACTACATTCMTATATGGCCTACCCTAGTCAAGCTAGTCTTGTTGGAAAGTTTGGAAGTCTTATTGTGGTCAATATTGTTGATTTTGTGATGGATATTGGAAGGAAGGTATATATTTTTTTTTTATTTAAAAAAAAAAGGAAGAAAAAGATGGATGGATTAAAAAAAAGAAAGGAGAAAAATAATACTGAAAAAGATGGAAAAGTGGAAATCTCTTATTGCTCATATTCTTATCACTTCTATATTACTTGAGAAGTAGTATTTTTTTATGTGAGTGAGTTTATGCCACACTTGGCATCGTGCGTCATATTCCATGTTGGGTTAAAAAGTTGAATATGGCTACTTTTGGGTGTGATCGGTGCTAGCTTGGCTTTTACCTCCACATATCCAAATTATTTTTGCCCTTTCTTACCCAACTATCTAAATTCACATTCATATGTAAGTCCTCGTCATGTGTTTTGGACCTCGCTTGGTTGGAGTGTATATGTACGGTAGCTAGAGATATCTATCATATTAGAATGCAAGCATGCTTTTGTAGGTCGAAG